>VZTH01007618.1:0-40759 GCA_013397815.1 Aleadryas rufinucha
AAAAAAATATATATATATTACATAAGTGAGAATACATTTAAGTTTTGCATTTTGAAGGTAGGACAGAATAAAATAAAGCCAACTGTACACATCCATCCTGCCCCTAGCTCCGCAGCGTGGCCAACCGTGACTGCATCGCTTCGATGTCCTCCTCCTCATCCACAGCAGCAGCGGCTGCTCCCATGGGCTCAGGCTCTGGCAGAGCATCTGTCACTTTACTGGGTGCTTTACCCAAGGCCCCTGCAACAACAAACAGGCTCATTAGTGTGTGTTAGATCTTCATTTAATAATTAGTGGCTTTCAGGGACATCTACAACAACCCAACCAGTCACTTCTCATGGAGGTCACACCCTGAGCTGTGACAGGGCCAGCCCGGGGCTGTTGGCTGCCCAGTAGCACTGACCTGCCAGCCCCTCTGAGCCTCTGCACTCCTTCCCTTCTGGGAGGAGGCTCCTGGCTCCCTTCAAGCCCTGCTGCTTGCCTGGGAGCTCCCACTGCCTGCCCAGGGAGGAGGGGAGCTGCTCCAGCCAGGAAACAGGATGGAAAAAGCAAATTAGGATGTGAGAAAGGAGAGGGCAACAATGCCAGGCACTGGGCACGAGGTGCCAGGAGGGTGAGAGCTGCACTTTCAGTGTGGTACAGCTGAATGCAGCCCTGGTATTGTTTTTGTCACGCCACGTCACAAGCAATCCAGGTGAAAGGAGCATTCTACGCATTCCCCAAGTCAAATGACTGAAGCAGTAGATCATTACTTCATGAGCTGGAAGGCAGAAATTGCGGTTTTGGTTTTAAGAGGGTTTTCATGTTTGTTTTGGGATTTTTCCCCCAAACAAGACACAGCATGTTACTGCCAGGATTCACAACACAGCCTATGACTCAAGGCAGTGCAGCTGAGTTTATTTCTTGGCTTCATTAATAACAGTACCTAGTCAATCATACAAGTTTCACCTTGTTAAAAGGATTCACTGCACAGCCAAACACAGATCTGTTGGAGCCTCAATTACATAACTGCACAGACAGCAGCTGATGGATATTAGTTCTGCCCTGCTGAGCCCCACTGGCCTTCTCAGCCAGTATTCCCTGAGAAACCAGTTTGTCAGAGCTCTCTGCCCATCACCAGAGCAAGAGATGCCACTGGGAGAGTGCAGTTCAGTCAGAATAGATGAAGATTTCAGTTGCTGCATCTTATTGAACAGGGCAGGAACTCAGCTCTCAGCAGCACCCACAAACTCACCAGCTGTAATTTCAAAAAGGATTTTGTCAATTTCCGCCTCAGCTTCCTCTTCCATCTCCTCCTGATCCTCCAGGCCTTCAAAGGTGTCCTCCAGCATTTCCTCTATAATTCCAGCCTAGCAGAAAACAAGGCAGCGTGTGATGCCCTTGCAAACAGCAGAGTAAGAGGACACAGTTCCTGCTTGGGAGATGAGGTTATGCCTACCCAGGCACATAACAAGCCCCTGCTCCTGCTCCAGCTTTCCTGATCAAGGCTGTTGCAGGAGGGTGGCCAACACAACTGCCCTCAGTGTAAGCACACATCTCTACAACTGAGGCACTGGAAAAGCAGGAAGAAAACGGAGGATTAAAGTCACGCGCTCTCACTTTGAAAACCTCAAGTTATTTAAACTAAAAGAGGAGAGATTTAGATTAGATATGAGGAAATTCTTCCCTGTGAGGGTGGTGAGGCATTGGAACAGGTTCCCCAGAGAAGCTGTGGATGCCCCATCCTTGGAAGTGTTCCAGGCTAGGGTGGATGGGGCTCTGAGCAACCTGGTCTAGTGGAAGGTGTCCCTGTCCATGGCAGGGGGGTTGGAATTACATGATCTTTAAGATCCTTTCCAACCCAAACCATTCTATGATTCCATGGTTATTTATTGTTGTTGCACATCTAAACCAAGAACCCAGCCTGCTCCAAGCATGTGAAATACAGGTGTAAATTTCAGTCATGCAGCATGAATTGTGTACCACACTGTACAATTGTTCTTTGACACAGCTTGCTTTTTTTTCTATCTGCATTTGAAAACATTCCTTTGGAGGCCCTGCAACTGAGATATGGCCAATCCATGCTGGTGCATAATGGTAAAATTAATTAGAAAGAAACTTATTTGAACTAAACAGTCTAGAGTGGCAAGAAGGGAAAAAGCAAAACAACTCTGGTAGTTGAAAATGTAATAATAACACAGACTTAGTATACTTTCAAATCAGAGCACTCCCAACACATGTAGACACTGCGCTAGATGCTTCAAACCCAGTGGCAGTGAGTTATATGAGTTATATCTTAATTAGCCAGGAGTTTTGTGATTCTTTCAAGATTTTGTAATGAACTATGTTTAATTAGTTAAGGAATGTCCGATGGTGTTATTTTGGCTGGCTTTGATTTAGATCTGTGTTGGCTGAGTGTCAGTAAAAAACCCTGAGAAATTACCTCACTGCACCTGCAGAAAGGAACTCCATGGACCCATACCCCTTGGAGGACTTAATAGTTGAAGAACAAAATTCAATAAAGAATTGTTTAATGGTTATTATATAACTAGAGATGAATTAGATGTCATAGAACAAGAATGGTATCTTGAGAGAGTTAAGGAGTCAAAGGCCTATACACCCCAGAAAATTTGATTAATACACTGCAGGCGCAGTAAGGGAGCCACTTTATTGGCTTGTACACCCTAGAAAACTTAATCAATAGTAATTGTCTAACCAGGACAGCAAATTTAATAAAGCACTGTTTAGCTGGATAAAACTTGGGTTATCCATTAAAGAAAGACATGAGATGTTCTGGTAGTAATTGAAAGAAACAAAACACCTCTACCAGGATGCAATAAATTGGGCAAAATTTTGGGAGTGTCTATAAAAAACCCTTGGATGTTATAGTGTATATAAATGCCTGAAAAATTGTTGTTTCTTTGAACATGTCTATGGTGAATAAATTCCCGATATGTTCCCAATTTTGACTCAAACTTGTTATTAGGAATGTTTGTCCAACACCTTTTTGCTGTTAGGTTTAAAACTCTTTGTGTCACCAGTATCAGACTGGCCACAGAGCCACAGAATGTCCTGAGCTCACACAAGCCCTGTGACAAAGGGNTTTGGTAGTTGAAAATGTAATAATAACACAGACTTAGTATACTTTCAAATCAGAGCACTCCCAACACATGTAGACACTGCGCTAGATGCTTCAAACCCAGTGGCAGTGAGTTATATGAGTTATATCTTAATTAGCCAGGAGTTTTGTGATTCTTTCAAGATTTTGTAATGAACTATGTTTAATTAGTTAAGGAATGTCCGATGGTGTTATTTTGGCTGGCTTTGATTTAGATCTGTGTTGGCTGAGTGTCAGTAAAAAACCCTGAGAAATTACCTCACTGCACCTGCAGAAAGGAACTCCATGGACCCATACCTCTTGGAGGACTTAATAGTTGAAGAACAAAATTCAATAAAGAATTGTTTAATGGTTATTATATAACTAGAGATGAATTAGATGTCATAGAACAAGAATGGTATCTTGAGAGAGTTAAGGAGTCAAAGGCCTATACACCCCAGAAAATTTGATTAATACACTGCAGGCGCAGTAAGGGAGCCACTTTATTGGCTTGTACACCCTAGAAAACTTAATCAATAGTAATTGTCTAACCAGGACAGCAAATTTAATAAAGCACTGTTTAGCTGGATAAAACTTGGGTTATCCATTAAAGAAAGACAGATGAGATGTTCTGGTAGTAATTGAAAGAAACAAAACACCTCTACCAGGATGCAATAAATTGGGCAAAATTTTGGGAGTGTCTATAAAAAACCCTTGGATGTTATAGTGTATATAAATGCCTGAAAAAATGTTGTTTCTTTGAACATGTCTATGGTGAATAAATTCCCGATATGTTCCCAATTTTGACTCAAACTTGTTATTAGGAATGTTTGCCCAACAGCTTTTTGCTGTTAGGTTTAAAACTCTCTGTGTCACCAGTATCAGACTGGCCACAGAGCCACAGAATGTCCTGAGCTCACACAAGCCCTGTGACAAAGGGGCCACCCAAGCGACTGCACAGCTCAGTAACAACCACATCGTGTTCTCCCAGGCCTGGTTTATGTGCCAGATCTTACCTTCATCATCTCTTTGGACAAGTCCCTCATCGTTGCTTGGATTTCTGGGATTTTTACTAGATTTTGCATAGCTTTCATGACTTCTGTGCTCTTCTGCAATGAGCCTGCTACTCTGAGGACAGCTGTGAAGGAGAGGCACAGAACAGTTTGAACAATCCATGCACTGCTGAAAGCAGAGAAATTATATCATCCCTATATGGAAATTTGTTTGCATTTAGATAATTCAGTTTAAAAAAGAAATGGGCATTGCACTTCTTCATTCCTGACTAAATTCCCGGGAAAGCCCAACTTACACCCACGTTGGAGAAGTCACATTTATAGCAAAGCTATACAAAGTCCTGCACAAGGAGCAACCCAGGTGGTCTGCAGAGAAGTTTCAACCACCTGCACCCAGTTCATGAAAAACAGGGAGAGAGAGGCCTGGGTTGGTCCTGCCCAGCCCCTCAGCAGCCAGAGGTGCTGCTGAGGGTTCCAGCAGCACAGCTGCAGTGAGTGCTGAAACCAGGGACCTCCTGCCTGACACTGGGTACTGGAAGCTAACCCTGGCAGAAGTTCTGCTGCAGTAGTTTCACAGCTAAGAGCAAGCTATAACATTAATACTGAAGCAGATAAGCTGAAAATAAGTTTGTTTAAACTGAATTTAACAATACTCTTTCCAGAGGCCATTCTCATAACATAACTTAAAAGCTCTCCTCATATATATTGATATACCAAGATCAAAAAGCAGTAATTAAGGGTACTGTGAAGTTTTCTGAATTCTGCCATCTAACTTTGCAGCTTCCTGGACAAGGAGAACTTACCTGTTCGTATATAAAATGGTCACTCCTTAATGAAGCAAAATGAAGGTACAGCACATATATTATTTTTCATTTTAATAATTTAAGAGCCTTACACTTGTAACAAACTAAAATAAACCTTGCCTTGAGTGGTCATTTGTCAAGTTACTACAGACCCCAGACTGAATTCTAGATTCCTTCATATTTCCTATCTAAGTGTATCAGAACATTCCCAGGAAGATGAAGATGCTGGCAGTGGTAATAAGGAGGAGGCTGTTTTGAGTTTTTTCTTTTAAGGGACACCTTGAGCTGCAAGGATGGTTCTACTTCCCTTTCCTGAGATGCACGGGGAGCCACATTTGAACCATCATAAAATTACACTTGAAGTTCACAATGTGACTCCTGATGTATCATTCATCCAGTGTTAAAATCCACTTGGATTATGCTGGGGTGGGGGAAATGCTTTGACATTTCAGCAGCATGTTGACCTCCACCAAGTCTTCTCCTGTCTTTAAAGCTTTCTGCTCAGCTTGCTACAGGCTGGAATGTTTCCAGATATGGAAAACACTGCAGGAAGTCTATTACAACAGATTTCTGACGTGGATAAGGAATGAGGGAAATATGCTGGCTCTGGAGGAACACAAAGGACCAAGGAGCATTTACAGAACATGGGTGTTAAGCCAAGGGGCAAAAGGATTCCTCCACACCAAGAAAATCAAACACTGGTCCCCTATCCCCATGTAGGTGTTGGTAAATGCCCCCAGACTCTTGCTAGAGAAACAGTCGTCTGTAAGATGAAGGGAATCCTACTCCTGTGACAGATCCTGTCAAAATCAGTGACACAGGCTCCACAAGGATACAGGGATATCAGGAATGCATTCAAACTGTTTAGGAATGCACACTAAGAACGTGCTCCGAATTGCTGTGAGTTCAGTTTCAGAGCATGTGATTCTCACATCACTGCAACCCTCAGGCTCTGAGGAGAGGTGTTAGATCATCTGCTGAGCAGCTCATCAGAGGAAACAGGGAACCAGCAAGGATGTAGGGAACAATGAGGGGCAGGAACCCCAAGAAACTAAAACTGGGAGCTCCCTGACTATTTCAGAGCCCAGGGTGGGACACCCATCCAAACAGGGCAGTGGGGAGACAGCCTCAGAACATCCTGCAGCCTAAGGGGGGTTATTGTCTACAGGGATACAGGACTCTTTATAGGGATGTAAGGGAAAAGAGCATGTTTGGACACAGGGAAAACTTATGATGGATCTTTTAGGGGGATTACAGGAATGCAACTGAATTTTAGGGGAACAACCAAAGGTAGTTTGGGGAAGGATCGAAGTGGATCAGGGAACACACAAACCTCAGGGGCCTCAGGACCAGGCACCAGCAGCTCAGGCAGAGCAGAGCTGGGGCCACGTACCAGATATCTGGCCAGCTTAGACAGGGCATGTGAGAGCAGCTCCTGGAACAACCCATCTATTGTGTACATGTGTGTTCTACCAGTGGGCCTCAGTCCTCATCAGCTGAAGAGAAAGAGCAGGATGGAGCTGTTCATGTGTCTGTGAAGGCTGTTTGTGTTTATGGGGTGGTGGCAAAGGCTCTGCTCTGAGATTGTGGGTGAATGTGCCTGCTGGGATTAGGGGGTAGAACTGCAGCAGCCTCACAGCTCTGGGCTTGCTATGGGAGGATCTTCCCAGCTTCCTGAAGCCCACTGAGAGCACGGCTGCTTCCACATTCAAGCTCTGCCTGCATTTGACTTGGCTCTGGACAAGGAAACCTCAGACCTCACCTTTACTGTCAGAGCAGTCATTGTGCTTGGGCTCAGAATTTGTTCTTACCGAGCTGGTTCTTCATCCCCATGAGAACAGAGTTCATGTGAGCTTTGGATGCATAGAGTTTGCTTACGGCCCTCCGAGAGCGGATCAGCTCCTTCGCCAAGATCACACACACATCTCTCTGATTCTTTTTGGCAGCATCCTTTATTGACCTCTTCACCTTCTCCTCTTCCCTCTGGATATCTGGAGTACAGAAAAACACAGCAAACAGTGATGAACTCCTAAGAATATGGAAGAGAAATCAGTCATTTGTTGGGGTGTGTTTCCAATGCAAAGAATTGTTTCTGCTCGATTTCAGATTCCCTCTGTTACTCAAAGACCTTGCTCTAGGCTGATTTACATGTCAGCTGATTAATTCAGCTAAATCTTAATAGGAAAATTCTCATTACAAAACATCCAGCTCTGTAATTTCCTCTGCAGTTAAGAGTACTCTAAAGGACTGTCTGAGAATGTCCATGATACTGAGCTGACTAAGAGCTTATGAAGCAAAAAAGGTCTCATAAGAACAAAGCAGTCTGAGAGGATGACTTGACTTACAACTTCAAAATAACTTCCTGACTATGAAACTGGCCTGATATAAATATATATACACAAAATATACATCTAACTTAAAATATCCTGTTCAAACTCTCCTGGCATCCAGCTTTGTTCAACAGCTGTTTTTTAAGAGTGCGCTGAAGCAGGAATACTGAACTAAGCATGAGCACCAAAGAGTTGGTTGGATTTGAACTATTAAACACGAAATAGGCCTCTTTAAAAACCATTGGTTTCTCCAGCAAATCTGATGTGACTGTTCACAGTTCTGCCCTGCCAGGTAACACTGGCTGTGAACAGCAGGAGCCAGGTACTCCAAAAAGCTCAGTGCAAAAAATGTAAGAATAAGAAGGGGCAGTATCAACCTCCTTCCTTTTCCAGACTCAGCAATACATTAGCCACTGATGAAATGTGGATCTAAGAGTCTGCAAGAAAAGTTATCCTAAAGTAAAGAATTCAGATAATAAGGATTAGCCTCACCTTCCTGCAAAGAGTTGACTGAAACGACCACAAGAACAATTATTTCAAGGAAACCCTCTGTTCAAATTTAGTTTTGAGTCTTCTTGATTTATGCCAGATGAAGTTACACATTGGAAGAATACGAAGTTGCCCTTTTATAAAAACAAAGGCACCAGCACACTTTCTGGCACAGGCCAACTTGGAGACTTCAACACAGCTTCTCAGGTGGGAGTTAATGAACCCTGTACTCAAGACCAGTTATTCTCTCAGTATCATTCACTGGGGTCTCTACCTTAAAGGACTGGCAGAAAGCTGTAGGATCATAATCAGAAAAACATACCCTTGCTGCTTCCCCACTATTATTTTCATAAATACCACAAACTTGAAGACATTTGTATGTCAGACTGAGCTGAGTCCCAGCATATCAGAGCAGGTAAGAAAGAGCTGAAGTGCTCCAGCAGGAAACAGAAAGCACCACAAGAACTCCAGCAGCACTGAGGAATTACAACTTTGTCAATTCACTTTGTCAGGCTGAGAACAACCACAAGCATTGTGTTACTACACCCAGAATCGTGTAGGGCAGCCTGTACTCGAGTGAATGCTTTCACTGGCATGTCCAACTGCTGAGTACGAGATCAGTGGCACAAGTATGCAAGAACAGTCAACTCCATCTTTGAAGGTCAGTGCCAGCTACACTCCTCAAGGGAGCCAAAGTCACTTCCCCAGTCTCTCTGCAGCATTATCAAGCACAAGAGGCACGTAGAAGCCCAAATACATGTGAGAGGGACTTGCAAGGTCAGCAAAACACGAAGTTACTGTATTACTCCAACTCTATCACCTCAAAAAATTCAATTCTGAACTAACAAGGATACCTTTCATTTCTCCAAACCTTCCAAGCCCTGAAAAACAACCTACCCCAAAGAGAAATCAAATCACTACAGCAGTGAGAGTCCAACAACAGATGGTTTCAAACTGTGTTGCTATTTTAGTAACTGCACTGACCGGGTGAGCCAAGTGTTCCAGTGATCCAAGCCCACTCAGTTCACCCCAGGTGGATCTAGTGCTGCCTTGTCCAAACACATCTAGCACAGCCTTCCCCAAGGAATCTAAGGCAAGTTCCAGCTTAGCACCCTTAAAGATTGCAGGGATTTCCTGTGTAAGGCTCAGCTGAAAGGAGAAAGCACAGCAGAATCCAACTACAGCAGGTTAATTTTTGAGAAAACCTTCAGTGGCACTTGGCTGTCATCCTTCAGGAGCAGCCTGCTAGCCTGGGAAGTGTCCAGCAGAACCACGTATTTCCATAGGTGACACTTGGTAAGATGTGAAATCCTGGCACAAAGATATTCTGTAGTTTATTTTAAGGGGAATTATCAGAATAGCAGATGGTTGGTGTTTAGTGCTGAACTGTATTTCTTTGAGTGTAGGACTCTGAAATACAGACTGTTTATTACTCTGAAATACAGACATGTTTAGAGCTGCTAAAATAATTAGATTTGCATCCACATCAAAATACAGCACTACCGTGTAACCTAGTATCTGTATAGGCCATTAAAAGTATTATGGCATGTAAAAAGTTGAGAGAAACCTGAAATTTCAAGACACATCAGTAGTGAACACGTGGGTATTTTGCTCCTGTGGAAGATGCAACTTTTAAAACATATTTTGCTAGTAAGATCAGAGCTGCAGTTCCTCTGATATAGCCACACAAAGTGCCCTGGAGAAAGCACAAGAATTCACATTCCTGCACAACAGTTTTCCTGGGAAAGACATAAACTCTGTTCCTCATATTAGAGACAAGGACAGACTTTGTACTGCACGAGCAACCTTCTCCAACCAACTCATACAAGTCTATGGGAGGGAGAAGACAGAAACGCTGCCAGGTTACTCCAGAGGCACAGGGCTGAGGAAGAATGAGGAAGGGGGGATGTACTGCTCAAGAAGTCACTCAAAACAGGCATGTGCCTGGTAACCAGATGCTGACACAAAATATCCTCCACCAGCACATCCCATGGACAAATCCCAGGGACAGGGTAGAAGACAAAGAAAGGGAAAACAAAACCTAGACCCAAACCTATTTTCAGGCTCAGGGAAGGCAGGCAGAACAAATTCTAAACTAACAGCAGTGCAATAAAAAGCAACTCCTCTGCTTTTCAAGACACATTCAGCAGTGTAATGCTCATCATTTAATAGCAAAACACCTACTCACTGAGAAAATACTTCTTTTTTTCCCTTCCTCTCTTCTGTTTGTAATTTTCCCAAGCTGACAGCAAGCTCCTTTTGCTTGGGTTGTACACTTTCACACCAGTACATACCAGTGGAACTCTCTACATGTGGAATTATATACCACACTGATACCACTCATTAAATCAATGTGTGTGAAATTCTGGATAATAAGTCTAATACATGCTATCCAAAGGGATTTAAGAGCATTATATCTTACTGGGAGAATGAAATATTCATGTTCTTTTGAAAATTTTACTTGGATAACTTCACAGCGACACCATTTTGTAACACAGACTATGTCTGGCCCCAGGATCACATTCATTTATTCCAAATGTGATAGACTACCCCAGGTTATTAAATTTCAGAGCCTGCCTCAATTAAAGCAAAAAAAACTTGAAGGCAGAGAGGGAGAGTAAAAACAAAAAATGAGACACAAGTACAAACCTCTGATCTGTCTATCAATCACTCTCATTTCTTTCCTTATCTTCAAGGACCATTCATTGACCTTAAAAAGAGAAAGAGAGAGTTACTTGAAATTCCAACTTTAAAACTATGCTTTCATATTTGCATGTAACTTAAACATTCAGTATCAAAAGCATCACTTCAGAATGCACGAGCTTTAAGTTATGAGTGATGTTAAAATACTGCATTATTCAAATAATAAAACCCCAAAACATTGCAGAGATATCACCAGTTACTGCACTGCTGTTAATGTTCAGACAAGCAGTTAAGGAGGACCTTTATAGATCCCTTCCAACCGAAACTCTTCAATGATTCCATGATGTGATTTGTGAGTCAGATGCTCACTGCCTGGCTAACTTCCCACATCACAGCCATGTCACTGTACAGAGGGAACTCGCCACAGGGGATTTCAGCAGAAGGGACAGACTTTGGCACAGGATGACAGCACCAAGGATGCTACTGCCCACTTCAGTCAGGAGGAGCCCCAGGAGGTCTCCAAGCCAACCCTTACTCAAAGCAGAATCAAGTTCAGACTTCAGACAGGTTGTTCAGGGCCTCATACATTGAGTTTCAATACTGTTTGAGGGCAGACACTTCACAGCCACTCTGAGCAACTGCACTTAAATTACTCCTGTGGTGAAGACCTATCCTCATAGAATCCTGAAATGGTTTGGGTTGGAAGGGACCTTAAAGACCATCTATTTCCAATGTCCTGCTGTTGGCAGGGCCACCTTCCACTAAACCAGATTGCTCAGAGCTCCATCCAACCTGGCCTTTCATGTCCAATTCAAAACTCTCCCCTGGCCAGCTGTGGCTGTAGCACCTCTCCTGTCACTGGAGACACCTCAAAAGTACCTGTCTCTGACTTGACTACAACCCCACCAGAGGCAATGAGAGGCTTTAGACCTTTGCTCCTTCACCTTCTCTTCTCCAAGCCAAAATGAGCCCAGTTCCCTAAGCCATTCCTCCTGCATCATGGGCTCCAGCCCTCCACCATCCTGCTGGCCCTCTGACACATCTCCCCAGTTTGCTGAGATCCTTCCTGAACTGGGCGCCCACACTGGGGCACTGTCCTGCAGATGTGGCCTCTTTAATGCTGAGTAGCAGAGTGACTGAACACTCAACACTGTGACTACAGCTTCCTAACACAGCCCCATTTGCCTTCATTGCTGCAAAGGTGCACTGGGAACTCATGTTTATTATCCATGGGAAACCAGATCCTTTCCTGCAGAGCTGGTGCCCAGCCAGCCCCAGGCTGCACATCCCTGCATGCAGGGATGGTTGTCTCACCTGCACAGTCTTGCATTGCTCAACATCATGAGGCTCCTGCTATGTTCCTCCCACTTGCTCAGGTCCCTCTGCCCTCCAGCTTCTCTTCCCCTGCCTTTGGTGGGGTTCAAACACAGCCACTCCTTCGACAGCTCCCTCCTGGCACTTGCCAAGATCTCTCTGTTCCAGATTGTCTGTCTGGCTCACCCAGGAAGTGGGGAGCTCCACTTGCCCTGACCACCCCTCTAGGGAGGTAGAGTGAAGAGAACTTGTGCACTGAAAACTTGTAAAGCAAGTTCTCTTCAGTGCACAAGCCCAGCAGAGCAACAGGTTTAGACTTTTACAAGCCTCAAAAGACTTTCTCTTGGTCATGGCAAACAAAACCATGTTCTGACTGCAGACAACAGCCACCATTTGAGGTGCCCAAGCACAAAATCAGCTTAAAAATCCCCACAAACAACCCAAAACCCTGCATAGGTGCAGAAGTTTCTAACAGGTTTAGTTAAATCCTGGTTTTACATGGAAAAAAACCCCAAACCCTTGCAGCACTCACTGCACCCTCCCCTCTTGTTCTTCAGAGCAGAGGAAATATTGTCCTGGAGAGTCATTCCTCACCCTGACAGAAAGCTAAGAAGGTCCCTTTTCTTGAGTACAGGCTACATGAGAGGGGAAAAAAGCAGGGGGAGGAGACTGAAGCGAAACATGTCAGAGCTCTGTCTGGCCAAGTGTCCTGTCTCAGATATTACACCTACCAGAAATTTGCTCCACAACTTGTATTCTAGAACAAACCAACACACAACAAGCCTTCATGTACAAGCACAGTCAGCAACTGTCAAATGAACCACAGCAGCACTTGCAGCTTCTGTCTCTAGGATGCACAACCCAGCACAAAGACACCACTAAATCAAGACTGGTTGTGTGTTGTCATCAATCCCTGCTAACTCTGACAGCCAAAAACTCTTTCAGAGCTCATCCCCAGCATTGCCAGGAATCAGCTGCTTGACACGACTGTCCTAAAGGCAGAGCTGAGTGCTTACACCTTCCCTGGTGTTCCCAACTCATCTCCTGTTTTGTGTAAGAGGAGGAGGAAATCCCCTTGACTCTCACCCAGGCTACTCCATGCTCTCAGCTACCTGAGACAGCAATTTGTTGAGCTGCAAAGAAGCCACACTGCCCATCTCACACAGGACACAGGGACATGGATACAAACCATGGCACAAAGCAGCAGTGCTGGGAACAGGAGTACGTGGTCCAGCTGAGCAAAGATAATTACCTTGAGCACAACTCCAAGCTAATGAAGCTATTCTGCTTCCACTCCTGACCTAAACAAAACCATCACTCTCAGAGCACTGTATCACACCAGAGTCAGCCAGCAAAGCACTCAGCTGAAAACAGCCGAATCAGACTACACTGGAGGAAAACCCACTTTTTAGTTCAAACGATCCAGGCATGGCATTAAAAGTATAATAAATCTCCAGCTTTAAACAGGCTGAAATGCATCACCAGCTCTTCACAAGGACTGAAGACGTTTGCCTTGTATTGATCATAAATAAATTATCTCACATCAGCAAGTGGGCAGACAAATGAACTGAGGGCAAAACATTGCCATCACAAAATCTCAGCCTCTCTCCATCACTATCCACGTTCTGCAGTGCTTGGATGGCTCCCTCCAGCCCTGCTCAGGGACAGTATCCTGTGCACAGCTGCTGGCAGACACAAGATAAGCGGTGCTGTTTCCCCATCAGCTAGGAACTACTTCTTCTTCCTTCTAAAGCTGCAGTTAAGTATAGGAGGAAAGGAATTTTTACTATTAATGGGTTTCTCAATATCACTGTTATGGCCTGTGAAGTCACCATGCCAGCCTGCACCCCAAGGAGTGCTCATGACGGCAAAAGGACTCACATCACCTCTCCCTACACCTGTTCCATAGGGCCTGGGCAGGGTTTTCTGCAAAAAAACACAGAATCAGTGGGTTAGGAAGGGATCTCTTGAGATCATCCAGTCCAAGCCCCCTGCCAAGGCAGGGTCACCCAGAGCAGGTGACACAGGAATGTGTCCAGGTGTGTTTGGAATGTCTCCAGAGAGGAAGACTCCACAACCTCCCTGGGCAGCTGTTCCAGGGCTCTGCCACCCTCAGCACAAAGAAGTTCTTCCTCATGCAGAGGTGGAAGTTATTGTGGTTTCGTTTACGGCCCTTGCTCCTTGTCCTGTTGCTGTGCACCACCAAAAAGAAGGTTCAAGGTGGATGGCACCATCCTCCAAGAGCTCCAAGATGACCAATAGATACTGTGCTACTGGAAAACATGACAAGTTCATCAGTTAGGGAAGGCAAAAGAGCAGCCCTCGGACACGAGGCAAGAACTCCTCAGTGCAGCACGACCACATGTGTGGGTTACACAGCTGTCTGATGTGTTACCCCACCCCTGAGAGCAGCAGTCCCCAACCCCAGCTCTCCCTGTGGTCTCCTGTCCCACACTCAGGAGCACAGGAGACTGACCCAGCCCACACAGTGCTCAGCCACAGGCAGAGGAGGAAAGGAAAGGACACTCCCAAAGGTACATTCCTTATCTGATTCTCTCACCTGATAAGCAACAACCATAACCTGCTCCCCCTGGGACTCAGCTGCTACAAAGCACCAGGGAACATCTGTGACACTGCAGCTTGTCTAAGCCTTCAACTTGTGTGCCTGTCATCCTTCTTCCTGCTGCTTTTCCAGTACCTCTAATATATCTGATCTTCCTCTCACCAAATAGCAGATTTTTTCATTAACACATTAGTAGCTATTTATGAAAGGCAAGAGTGAAATCCACCAGTGTCTTAATTATTTCATTTCACTGTGACATCAGAAAGCTGTTTCTAGAAACACACAGTTTGTCTACAGATTCATCTTCCCCCTCCAAGTCCCAATATTTCAGCTATTATTTCCTAATTTTAACGCTATGTCTGCAAGAGGAACTAGAATCACAAAATATTAAGGAGTTGGAAGGGACCTTAAAGACCATATAGTTCCAACCTCCCCTGCCATGGGCAGGGACACCTTCCCCTAGACCAGGCTGCTCGAGGCCTTATCCAACCTGGCCTTGAACACTTCCAGGGATGGGGCAGCCACAGCTTCTCTGGGAAACCAGTTCCAGTGTCTCACCGCCCGCACAGGGAAAAATTTCTTTTTCGTATCTAACCAAAACTTCTTCTCTATCAACTTGCACCCATTCCCCCTTGTCCTGCCACTCCACTTCCTGACAAAGAGCCCCTCTCCGGCTTCCCAGTAGACCCCTTCAGACACTGGACGGTGCTGTGAGGTCTCCACCCGCCCGGTCCCGGGCCGGGTGTAGCCAGGGCCAGGGCCAGGGCCAGGGCCAGGCCGAGCCCGGCCCGTCCGCATTCCCCGCCCGACGCCATAGCAACGCCACACGGCCCTGCCGCCACTCCCCCCGCAAGCTCCCGGCCCCCGCCGCCCCCGGGCCCCGCCTCGGCGGCTCCGGCCCCNCTCCGGCCCCTCACCAGCTCCTTGGGCGGCTTCTCGGGGGTCTTCCCGAACAGCCCCATGGCGGCCGCACCGCCCGGCACTTCCGGGTTCCCCTCAGCCGGGCCGTGCGGAGACCGCACTGCGCCTGCGCCGCCGGCACCGCAGACCCCGCCCCCTCCGCTTGGGGCGGTGCCCGAACGCCTCGCCCCGCCCTTCGCCCCGCCCCTCGCGCCGTCCCGCCGGTCACGTGCCGGTGCACACGGCGCTGCGCACGGCCCCGCCTCGCGCGGGAGGGGCGGGAAGGCTCTGAGGGGAGCGGAGCGGGGCAAGGCGGGGCCTGGGGGGGGCGGGGGGGTTCCGCCNGGGTCCTGGTGGTGGCGGGAGCGTTCCGCCGCTTACTCTGAGCGTGTTTGTAACCCCTTCACAGGATCGGTTAGCTTGGAAAAGACTTCTGAGATTATCGAGTGCAACCATGACCGAACAGCACCATGGCACTGAGTGCCACGTCCAGTCTTTCCTTGAAACACTTCCGGAGTTTGCTAACTCCACCATCGCCCTGGGCAGCCCATTCCAATGTCCAATCACCCTTTCTGTGAAGAAATTCCTCCTAAAGTGCAACCTCCACTGGTCCAGCTTAAGACTCCGTCCTCTCGTCCTGTCGCTGGTTTNTCAGACACTGGACGGTGCTGTGAGGTCTCCACCCGCCCGGTCCCGGGCCGGGTGTAGCCAGGGCCAGGGCCAGGGCCAGNGTCGCTGCACCCTCCTGTCCGGGAGTAGTAGAGAGCAATAAAGTCCCTCCTGCGATTCCCTTTCTCCAGGCTCAGCCACCCCCAGCTCCCTCAGCTGCTCCTCATCACCCCCGTGCTCCAGACCCTTCCCCAGCTCCGCTCCCTTCTCTTGAACTCCAGCACCTCGATGACCTGTTGGTGCAAGGGCTGACTCCCACTCCGCTCTTTTCCCTGGGTCCGCAGGACACCCGAGGGCAAAGCTCGCACAAGCCGGTGCCCACCTCGCCCCCAGCTGCCGGGGCTCTTTCGGAGAAATCCCACCAGGCAGGCCTGGCTCATCTCCACCCTCCTCTCCGCAGGGTCACCTGGCTGAAATGAAGGGACAGCTTGGAGCCGCTCCGCTGGAGCTCCAGCGAGTCATTCCATCTCTTCACACCCCGGTGCGCAATCTGAGACTGTGAGCACTAGAAATAAATCAGTGATGCACAGAGTGCAAAAGCTTAGGAAGAAAAAGGTGCTATTAACTTAATCTAACTCTTAATACCTTAAAATTATGTTTACCCTCATTATTTAATTACTGGAGACAGACATTTTAATGACAGTTACAAAAAAGTACAGTTTCACTTTTTGTCATCTTTCCCTCCAAAATCTAATGGAGAACAAAGATCTAAACAAGCTTTGGAAAGGAGAGGTCACGTTTTGGACTGAGCACCAGCAGCGCGAAAGCCAGTGTTAATAAAATAATAATTGATGAAATCGAGAGTGGCAAAGAGTTTGAGAGATTATTTAAATTCATCCTTTGTAATAGCAGCACAAAACATCCATCGCCTTTATTAAACCTAACAAGTAAGTTAATACCCTCACCTCAGTGGTTTGACATTTTCTGTTTACAACTGGTCTCCAGCTTCCAGGCACTTGACATCAGAGAACAAAACACCACTTTAGGAATGTTTAGCATCTCAGTTAAGACATTTCACAAGTACTAGCACAACCCAGCCCTGCGAGGCAAAACATGTGAGCAGCGAAACTGCTGACCCTGTTACAGGCACAGTCTTTACTCCTTTGCTCCGTTCTCCGGATGTTCAACTGTCAACGCGTCAGGAAAGGGCTGCCTCAGATCCTGCACTCGGTAGAAAACAATGTTACTTGGATGCTTCTGCTGCTACTGACACGAGCATTTCATAAAATAAACACATCCAACTGCTTTTTCTGTCCTGCTGGGACTCCCAGTACACTATGCCAGCTGCTCAAGATTCTGTAACAGATGCGATGCTGGGAACTGCACCACAACAATTTATATAACCCAGACACGAGGGGACCAAACCTTCCGCCACAGCTACCTACTGGTCATAATTACCTGCTCCTGTGGATGTGCCCTCAGTGGCTCTCCTGCTAATTAAACAGCAGTTTGGGTCATCCATCAAAAGAACTGCATGAGTAGAGCAACTGATGCCATTAAAACAAGTCTTCAGCTGAAACAGGTGTGCACAAATGTTTGCAAACAAGGCTGAGCCAGGGCACAGAGGCAGAGCTGCTGGGGCTGTGTGTGAGGGTGAGGAGGTCAGCCTTCAGCAGCAGAGCTGCGCTCCACAAACGCTCAGTGCTCCAAGGACACAGCACTGCTCCAGCTTAGCACTCACAGCGTTTGGCAAATTGCCGAGGTACCAGCAAAAGGCTACAGCAGGCTGTGATACAGCACCTCGCTTGTGTGTGTCAGCACCTCAGCTACAGCCTTATTTATACTCACAAAACTTCTCCTCTCCCTTGGCCTCAGTTCAGTGCAGGTTTCAAAACAGTCCTGAAACAATGCGGATTTCAGCCACTCATGACAAGCACATATGCCACGCTGCTGCACAAATTGGAAGCAGAAATGATCTTTGCCCTCATTATGCCTCTCCACTGCTCTGCCGAGGCTGTAACGACAGAGACATGGCATGTACTGGCAGGTCTCAACTGGAATAAAAATGACTTTCTGGACCACGGGAGAGTTGCTAATATTGTGCCCCTTGTACCTCTCTGCTTCAGTACTGCCATGGGAAAAAGGAAATGAGAGAGGGAAAAGGACTCAGTAAATTAAAAACAGCTCTTCTGCTAATTACATGAATATCCTCTTGGGAACACACCTGGTGACAGAGCCGTGAAACATTTGTTCATAAAAAAGAGTGTGCCCAGGCACCCTGGACAGATAAAACAATGCCAGCAGCTCTGTGAGCACCAGCCTCCCAAATCTATAAAGACAGAGGGAGATGAGTTGTAACTGTAACAGGGAGCTGTGTTTGTACTTCCTATTATCATCATCTTTATGTCATTATCCTCCTTTCATATCACATAGGCAAGATTTAGGAAAGAAATGAAACAAGAAAATTGAAAAAATCTTTCTACTTATAGCCTTTTCCTCTACTCATATCATCTCCTGCTCTCCCCCCATCACCTTTTTCTTTACAACCTAACAATTCCTCTCTTTTTTCAGCCAGATGATTTCTGAAAGGTACAACCAAAATCAGAGTTTCATATTGAAATATAAAGAAAACAACAGACTCAATTTTTTATGGCACCAAAGAACTATCAAAGAAACCAGAAATCACTTCAGAATACCAGCACAGTTGGAAGCTGGCAATTTTTACCTTTACGAACCACTTTTGTCACTGCATGACAATATTGTGCTCCTTCACAGCAGTTTACTTTGAGGCTGTAGGGGGAGCTACCCTAAAGTCTTCCTAGATGTCTGCAGATGAGGGTGCTGGAGAGACAGCTGGTAGAAGAGGGTCTCCATCTGGAAAAGCAGCTTGTAATCAACTGGAAAACCACTGATCAAGCGGAGAAGCACATCAACACAGCAGACTTATGAAGGAAGTAGTTCCCAGTGAAACACCACCTGCCTTCTCCTTGGCCAGTGGCTCGGAGCACTGAATTCCTGCATCCCTAGGAGATGATTTATTACTCACAAAAGTTGTGTTATGTTTTTATTGTCTTCACAGATAAATCAGGCCAGCAAGACATCTGTAACCATACACAAAAAATATTTATCAAAACAATTAACATTACAAATCTCCTTTTAAAATAATTTATTTCACCGATTTCTTTTTAAATGGTACTGTCTTACAACATACATTATTCAACAAAGATGTGCAGAACAGACTCTAAAATAAGAAACACTTAAATTAAGCAATTGTCTCCGATTAGAATTTCAATTTCACCCACATCCTAACTTGTAAACGTTTGCTGGAATACGCTTCTCTTGTAGGCTTGGTTTTTGTGCTTACAAAAACAGCATCAAGTTTCCAGATGTTGAAGAGAACAAGTTATTGTACGGTAAGTTTGCATTCAGTTCAACATACAAGGCAACCAAATGATTCTGTCGTTAACGTTAGCATCATGTATATTTTAGTTCACTGCACTAACATTTAAACTAAAACTTCAAACCACGTAATCTTTTAAGTGACTAACATTTAAAAGGCAAGCAGTAATATCCTGAAAGCTTACAAAGGACATGGGCACACAGCTAAGACGGGGGCTCCCTCGACAAAGGCTGCGGGTGTATGTATGGCTGCTTTTTTTTGTAGGACGCCCACCTGCAGACGGGGCAGCAGTGTCGCCCGCCCGCCAGCCACATCACGATGCAATTCTGGTGGAACACGTGGCCGCAGGGCAAGCCCATCAGCAGGCAGCCCCTTGCAAAATTTTCTAGACACACCACACATTCCGTACAGTGCAACATGTCGGAGGGCCAGGCGGACCAGTCTGGCTCCATGTCACCTGCGGAGCTGCACGAGCCGTAGGACCTGGCTTTGCGTTCGCATGGCTTGTGGTGACAGCATTGACTGGCACACGAACACGTCTCGACACTGCACCGACGCTCTCCTTCGCTGCACCTGTGAAACGTGCTCAGCTCATCGTCCTCCGAGACTTCTCTGTCGCTACTGAAGACCTCTTTGTTTTCACTGTCAGAGTCACTTTCGCTGTCTGGAAAGGTTTCCAGCATTTCCTCATCAGAATGGGTGCCGAGGCATTGAAACCTCCACATGGGTAAGTTTTTTATATAATCAGTTGGTATCAGAGGGTGAAGCCAGAGATCGGGGAAGGCCAACCGCTCCAAGAACAAATCTGGGTCGTCATCCCAATCCGAGTCAAAAGGGAAGTGCTGAAAAGAAGCAATGGGATGAAACAAGTAGCTGGTGTACCAGTCCCACAGGCTCGACAGCCACTCCAGATTATTAGCATTTACTTCATCTGTGTTGTTATTGCGTCTTCGCTTCTTCTCAAAGTAATCAATTAGTAAACCATGGCCAAGGTACGTGCTGAGGAAGAGGGCTGGATGCGAAGAGTAGAACATCCAATCGGCCCTCACCCAAGAAGCCAAAGTAGTTGTGTTAGAGTACCTGAAGAGTTTTAAACTGTACTCATAAAAGCTGTCTAAGTAGGGTAGTTGCAAAAAACCTAACACTGGTAGCCAGGAAATAATTAATAATGAATTGTACGTCCCTAAAGTGCTTATAAGAACCACAAAACGCTTTATAGTGGCGCCTTGTGTAATAAACAGGTCCATCCAAGCCATCAGATTAACCAAAACTAAACTTAAAACAAATAAATCGTTAACTTCTGGTTGCAACGAGCGCAAAAAGGAATCCATGGCACGTAGTGATATAAATTCACCAGTGTTATTTCCATACCTGTAAATCCCCTCAGGAGTCCTAAGTATGTACGATGGTGTCTTGTAGATACCGATTTCTGCCATATAACTTTTATTGTCCCAGTTTTCCACATTCACAAAAATAAACTCTACTCTTCCAGTAAACTTTACACTTAGTGCAGAGAAGAACGCCGGAGGCTGGTCGAGGTTGGCAAACAGGTATATTTTCACTCGGTACTGGTCACTTCTGTTCCATTCTTCTTTCAGATGTTCCGAGTTGTAGATGGTTTTGATCCGAGAGGCAGCGTGGGCTGTGATCCATTTGAAAATGTGCTCCACTTCAATCTTGCGCCCGCTGTATTCCTTAAGCATGACTTTTCCCTTGGAGGTACTGGTTTGTGGAACCGACATAATGAGGGTGGATTTCAGCCAACCCCTCCTCTTGCAGTATCTGCAATGAAAACGGCAGGTTAGATTACAGAGTTTCATAACCCCAGAACTGAGTCCTTACATTTCTATTCTAAGCCCAAAAACAAGACATGCTGAGCACCTGGGAACCCTTACAATATAATAGCAGGAAATAAGGGCACCCCATATTCTCTGGCAAAGCATATTTATTCTTACCATACGTTTATATCTTACAGGAATATTGTAAAGAGATTATGTATTCATAAAACAGAAAGAGAAATAGTGTTAATTTTCATGGGTCATTAAAGAAAACAAGGCCATGGAGCCATTCGTGTTTTGCAACTGGATTTGAATAATACACAAGCTGACTCTTAACTTTAAAGCTTCAGTATTAGAAGCTACTTTTCCTTGGCCTTCCAGCCAAGAAGAAAACTACTCCAGTGTAACTCAATATCCCACAGCTTTTCCAGTGCTTCCTTCCATCTTGGTTTTGCTAAGCAGCCATGGGGTGAAGTTGAGCAGACACTGGTCTGGTCACAGTTGCTTTAATGAAACTGACAAGTGCCCCTTCCTACTGGGATCATTTTGGCAGGACGCAGACAGGCTAAGGGGTGAGGTGAGAGAGCTGGCCACAAAACCAGCAAAGCAGGAAGCAGACACATGCTGCTGGATGATTTGGGCTGAAAAAATAATCCTGTCTGGCAGGCAGATGGGATGAACCCCAAATCCATACCTAAAAGAAGAGGCTCTTCATGGCTGAACCCTGAGTCATGGTCCAGAGCCCAGTAACTGAGATGAATCTGATGACTTACAAGATTCCTTCTCTCATGCATCTTTCCTACCGCTATCACTACACCAAATTATCTAGTCCTCCTTTAGGGAAATATCTGGCAAGCTTCAACAATCAAAATGTGACAGAGCCAACAGGCACACAAACTATCTCTGAGAACCCTGCACACTGGGACCATCAGCCTCATTCACCAGCCATCTTACCTACACCCTCTCTGGTTTTGGTCTGCCAACATGTATTTAGACAATTACAACTCCCCTTCTCCCCTTCCAGGAATCTGAATGCAGCATTTTTAGAAGGAACCGTAAGATATTACCCTACTAATAAAGGTATCCTGATTACTGCAGCATGCAGTATTCTTCTGAATTTCAGCTGCAACCTGATGAGAACTATTCACAAGGGTTTACTTGACAAAACATTTCTTATATTAAAAAAAATAATTAATTTAAAACATAGTATTTGATCAGAATATTAAGGCTACTTAGGAGCTATGCAAAGAGAAACACTGCCAAATTTTTAAGATGTTCAAATACCAGGGTTTTGATTATACAAGATTATTTTGTATAAGCACTACAAAGCCTAAGAATTTCCTCTTATGATTAACACTGAGATTTCTGTAAACATTTAGGACTTAAGCTGTATAAGATGTGCGTATCCATACATGCCACTGGAATTCTAGACAAAGTCTCCTGTCATGTAAAGCAAACGCCTCCAACAAAATGTTGAAAAAGCGCCTCTTTTTACAGCAGCAGAGTATTATTAATAGCTTCTTTGGCTCTGCTCTTCTTCCTTGTTCGAAATCATATGCAAACACAGTGACTCTTGCACAGCAAGAGTGTTGTCCAAGGGTGTGTGCCAGTTTATATATAAACGTACATTTGTCAGGGAACAGGATTTGTCAGTAATTCTGGGAGGCAGGCACTGTATGCAAGGTTCATGCTAACCTGTGCTTCCCCCTTCCAGATGGTGATATAACGACTCTAAAACTGATATATTCGGCTTTGTCCTAAGCAAGCACAGTTCCTGTCCCTGAATGCCTGGACTGGAAGGCCAAATGCTTCTGTTCATTCGTCTCCACTGCTGTATTATGCTCTCCACAGTCTAATCATGCATTTCCCACACGACACTTTAGGAAGCTGCAGAGCTGATAAATAATGTAATGGAGCATTCTGAACAGACTTTAGGAGAGATAAAAACATGAATAAAACCACCTTCTGTCACAGCTACTTTTACAACACAGCAAGCCCTGCTGCCAGAACACAGCTGAGCCTTAAGATATTCTTGGGATTTAGATAATCCTTTAAGGATATACCTGGGGTCACTGGAACAGTTAAAAGTGCCAGTACGTATTCCGAATCTTGAGACTTTCTTCACCATTTTCTCCCAGTGGACTTTACCCACCAGTGGGCTTCTGTCATTTGCTATGACCTATTGCCAAAAAGAAATATTAGTTTAGGATC
This sequence comes from Aleadryas rufinucha, assembly GCA_013397815.1. Lineage (NCBI taxonomy): Eukaryota > Metazoa > Chordata > Aves > Passeriformes > Aleadryas > Aleadryas rufinucha. The sequence continues at coordinate 23,130 of VZTH01007618.1, forward strand.
ACAGTCAGTTTGGTTCCTGAAATAAAGAGCAAGTTTCAAGAAAACGGAGAGCCAGTCATGCTTGATACCCTTTCTCCTTCTGTTAGGACACAGAGTAGGAATGTACAACTGGGAATCATGGTAAATGCCTTTGGGAAGTGAGCTCTAAGTCTGCAGAGAGACAGAAGTGCATCATCATGTTAAGTACATGTAAAGATACTAAAATCAGTGGTAGTTAACAAAAACTTTGGTAAAATAACAAAACTATCATTAACCAGTTCATAGTAAGGGAGAAAGGAAAGGGGTGCAGCAGGTTCCTCTTCTTTGCAATAAAAAAAAAGACCATTATTTCATTTCAATTCTCCCTCAAAAGTTACAACATACCAAAGAAATGTTGTCTCAGAGCAAGTAGAACGAGTGTGAATGCATGTACCTGGTACCAGATTAAACTGCCAACAGCCATTCCTCAGCAGTGGAAACTACTGATTAAACCCCCAGCTAATCCCTAAGAATCTTGACTCCTTCTAGCTTTGCCTGTGACTCACTCTGTAACTTTATGTGACTGTTCCACCAACTCCAGTGTCCCATCTGCCATTTCAGGATGATCACTTGCTGTGATCTATCCCAAGGTTTAATTTGTTCTAACCCAGTATATTAAAGTCGTACTTCAGGTTACCTCGCCGTAAGCTTCTGCTGACACAGATGAGGAAGAAGCAGCATTCATCCTCCGACTTATAACTGTACAGGGAGGGGAAAAAAACCCACAAGGAAAAGAAAACCCTGCCTGCCTGCAGCTGACAGGTAATTTTGAATGACATGACTGATCATGCACTATTCCATGAGCCGTCGCATTTCCTATTTTAGAAACGCCTCACATGCTTCTGGCAGGCTTACTGGCAGCCACTTAAAATACATATTTTAAATTAAATCTTGAAACTTCCATTTGTTAGATATTTGTTTACCCACCATTAAACTTATCCCAATTGTTTTCTGACTTAATAACCTCAAATGTCAGCTTGCCCCTGGAAGTTGGGCTGTCACCGTGATTAACAGTTCTCTGTGGACATGCTGAGATTCAACCTAGAAAGCGAGTCCAGCCTTTGAGACTCATACATATTATCTGCTTTGTGGTAAGTAGCAGCCTTGCAGAATCTTAAAATAAAAGAATTCACCAAGCAGAACGTTCTACATAGGGAAACAAACTGAAGTCACAGATTACATTCCCATTCCACTAAACCCAAAATGTTTAAATAACACTAGAGGTGAACATCTAGGCAAGAATCCTTCAAGTTATTCTCAAAACATACACATCACATAGAAAACCCTTTTTGATTAGATAAATGTAACCATCATGCACCGAGACAACCAGCTGGGAAATCTGCTGTATTACTGAGGCTTCTTTACATCACCCAATGTGACTGAAGCTTTGGATATTTTAAACTTCTTCCTTTCATGCACTTCAATCAAGAGAGACTAAATTCCTAAAGACACCTTAAAGCCAGAATATCCTCGGAGCTACTATGGCATGATAAATGAATCCAACATGGCAAAGAACTACTATGTTTTATTAGTAAGCATAGAAATAAAACTTGTGACTGAATTACTCCTTGGTACAACTACTCAGAGATTGGCTTCTTCCAAAACTCTGTGTGCATGTTCTGAAACAGTGATGAGAGAATGTTCATGTTGTGTGCCAGAGGACAGATCCTGCTCACTGTTCCTTCTGCCTGGAACCACAACATTCACTTTAAGTGTCAAGACAAAAATTTGTTGCAAACACAGTCACCAATATACTTTACTCTCATCTGCCTGTACTGGTGGAATTTTTAACACCAGCTTAATTCCTTTCATATGAAAAAATCTTTCGTCTTGGAGAAAGTTATTTATACTGAAGAACAATGACCTAAGTAGCAGTCTGTATTTTGTAATTACACAGAGGAACCCTACTATGGTTTTGCACACTGAAGCTTTGTAAAATATTTTGGGCTCACGCTTTTTTATATCATTATGGAAAAAAATCCAAATAAACATGTCCATTGCAGCTGCTCCTTGCAGACAACACCCACTTACAGCACTGGGAGTTCACCACGCCGAGGCAAGGCTTTGTATTTTGGAAAGCAGTCACCACCTCTGTGCATGAGGGAGTCCAAGAAAATACTGCAGGTTAAGCAATCAAAATGTACTTCAGTTTAAATTAAAAATAACCTGCAAACACTTGTAACAGATTTTATTTAAGAAGTGTGAATTTTGGTAAGTTAAGAAATTTAGCTTAAAAACCTGTGACTGAGGAGACTGGGAATTTGAATGTGGAAGAGGCCTGGAAGTTCTTCAAGCCCATGGTGTTAAAGCTATCAGGATTTTATATTTCAAGTAAGGAAAAAAAAAAAGGTTGTCAAGTCCTGCACTTCTTCCTAGCACTCACTTCCAAAGAGAGGTTAGAAATAGTTTGACAATCTAGAAGGATTGAAAAAAAGGTCAAAAGGAAGAGCTATCAAAGAAAAATATGCAAGGAAAAAAAAAGTAAGGAAAAAAGAGCTATTCAAGTTAGCCCATACAAAGACTATTACAAGTTGTACCAAAAGGTTTTTCAGTCATATGAATAAGAATAGAACAGGGGGAGAAGCATCAGGATCACCAAACAATGAAGACAGGATAGAAAAGTAAGATAATTTTCTTTTTAAAGTTAAATTAATGCTGTGACTCAGTTTTTAGTGAAAGGGAGGTGGCTGGCCATGGACCAGTTAGCAAATTTATGGGAAGAAACTGTATCAACCTGAAGGTGAAAGCAGAACTCAAATAACTTAATGCACTTAAATCAGAGTAAGCAGGAAGTCTCCATTCCAGAACTGTAGCACAAGCACACAGGATCACAGGTGAACCTGTGAAAATTTCTTACAAAACCCTGTCAGAATGATCCACATTTTGACAGGACAATAACAAATCTGTAGCTATATTTAAGAGCAAATGAAAAAAAATATCCCACCAGTTTGATTTCAATAGGATGCAAAACTGTAGAAGAAATTTTAGAGCTGCAGAGACAATTGCATTTTCCACCCCTTTCCAGCATGCAGTTACTAAAGATGTATCATTCCTGATTGAGAGAGACTTTCCCTGAAGGAAAAGAACCAAGTTTCAAGAGAAAAAGGCAATGTGGTACCCTGTTTGTAGTTTGGTAGAGTATCATGTATTATGCCACATGGAAAATTTACATGACAACTGCAGATAGGCTTTTATAGTGAGTAAAAAAAAAAAAAGTTTTAAAATGAGCAAGAAATTGGCTACAGCAAAAAGACATCAAAATGCCAGAAAGGTGCTAACAGACTTCTTAATAGATTTACCTTAGAGCTCAGTTCAGCATATATTCCCATTAATGCCCTTCCTGTGGGAACTTGAAGTCTCCCAAAGCCATTTGTAGAAGACATAAAACTGGGAAGCACATCTATGTGGGAAAGAGGATTATAATGCCATGCAGAAAGAGCTGCACAAATCTTGTAATGCAGAGTGTCACACATGAAATTGAATTCAGTAATGAACACGACACTTGGGGAGTTCATCAGTTAGAAACAGCGATGGGAAGAAACGCTTGGGGCTATCAGTTGCTCCACGAGAAAACATGAGCCATCAATATTAACTGGCTGCAAAACAAGCAAAGCCCAGGATATATCAGACCTGACAAAACAAACTGGTTGATTGACCTCACTTACTGGGAGGAGTGGGGTTGACATCAGGACTCAGTGAAACTAAAGGGCAATGTCAATTTATGCCCAATAGGAACAAATTAGCCCTGAATACACCCAAGGCAGAAGTCAGACACACATTTCCAAGAAGAAAACAGTCAACAGGAGTATTTGAACAATGTACAGTGTAAGAAAGACAGCAAGATATTTTTTAAACACATATTCTACAGTCTAGCAGAAAGCTGAACTAGCTCATCAAAAAGGTCCCTTTCAATCATACACTCTATTTAATGTTACAGAAATAAAGCCCAAGCTCATAGAAGGTACCTTTTAGGAGATCAGCTAACGCAGCTGGGAAACAAACACCACGTTTGGAGAAGCACAAACCCTTCCAGCTTTGCTTATTATTAGCTATGTTCACAATCTGTGACGTATCACATGTCAGAGTGACAAGTAAGACAATGAGGGTAACTCAATTAATCCATTAATCATCTTAATGGGCTAAGGGAATCCAACAGGATCACAGTAACCCTGCTATTTAACAACTTCACATCACAGAATGGATCAGCTCCCTAACCCACACCTAACCCAGACCAGAGGATTGGCTCTGACTGCAGCGTCTGAATTACCATCTCTGTAACACTGAAAATGCTGAAATCCTAATGATTTCAAAAGACAGCTGAATAGGGAGCTTTTGCATTGGAAGAGTTCTCACGACATTGAATTACACAGAATTATTCCCAAAGAGTTCAATCAAGAAAGTGATTAGAAAAATTAGTAAATTAGAAAAATGTAATTATTTTGATCTATATGTTAAAGTAGTCATAGTTATGACATTAAAGAACAGACTTTAAGAGCAAATATCCCGGAGCCAGAAAGATACAAACACTTGGAAAAACAGGACTAAGTCAGCAAAGCACTTTGCCTCTCTTGCCTAATCCAAACCCAAAGTGTATCGGGTAGGTGCATCAATATTGCAATAGCTACTTTATAACCATCATCAACCCAGCTGCTCCTTAATTTCCAGGAATCATTATGCATTTTTAAAAATCATTTTATGAAACATAGATTCTTAACAAACAAGTAAAAATATGACTGAAATTGAAGAGACTTGAGGAAACACAGCTCATGTTAGAGTTTGCCTCTGGCAATGCAATATGCAAAGGCAGACTCCTCTTCTGGTACCCCTGAAGTACTTGAGCACGGCATGATAATGACCTCACTTGAGCATTCTCCTGTTTTCTGTGCATTTAAATCAGATTTTGTTCAATTTCTTTCAGACAGGCTTGCAGAGATTTCAAAGCAGGTCACAGAAATGAGATTTGTTCTCAATAAGTTTTGAAGCTCGCTCACAACTAAAAGTGTTCGAATATCACAAGGCATGACAATGAGTCAGAGATGGGCAAATGCAGAACAAACACTTCATGTACTCCAGCTCTCATTATTTTAACCAATTCTAGCTGGGACAGCAAGTGTCAGGCACGCCTGCTCATACCCACAGCACACAATTTTGAACACACAGTCAAAACTTGGTTTTACAGCTCAGCCATGAAGACAATGACTTCAAGTGCTCCTCAGCTCTGGGCACTAGGGCACCGTGACAGACTTCACACCATCAGGAAGAACAAAACCCATTAGTAAGAGACACCATTCCCTGCTGCACACACACACATACAGGTAGTTCCCTCAGGAGCAGTCAGTCCTCACCCAGCCTCAGCAAGTCACTCTCCACATAAGAGAATACAGACATTTGAATTGGAAAAAAACTGTGCAGTTTTGCCAGAGGCAAAACTGATTTCTAACCGATTTAATGAACTGGTAAGGTTGTATGAACATGAGAATTGTCTGTCTGGTTCAGTGGTTTCCAGTTTGAGACACCCTTGAACTCTACCATAGTGCCTGCAGAGGGTAAATGAGCAGAGGACACTCAGTGTTACTGTAAAGATTACATACATGCCCTGGAAGATTTTTAGGGATCCACAAAGATAAAAAGGTTCAGAAATTCTAGTCACAGAACTCTTTCTCATCAACAACTATGCTGCAAACTCTGCTTCTATAGATAAAATAGAAGTAAAAATACAATTAATTATAAATGGAGTGGTAATTTACTTATTAGAAGCTTGGAAAAAAGCTCACTTGTTCCATATAATGTCAATAAGTTTCAACATGAATGTCTGCACTTCTATTAACTCTGCAACATCTCACTTTCTGTTTATTATTTGACAATGTGTTGATGGAACTGAATTTCCACTTAGATTCTCTTTCCTAAGAATTCACAACTCATTCAGAATCCATCCATATGGACTGAAGATATCTGGAGATTTTTTGCCTTTCTTTTCTGAGAAAGAAATTGTGAGAAATCACATCAAAATAGGCAAAGACTACATCCATCATAGCACGCAAAAATTAACCACCTCAAAATTATGTGTAGTTTCTCAAGGGAGATGAGGTGATCTGTGCACTGATCTGGACAGTCAGTTAAGCTGTCAGTTAAGTCAGAGGTTGAGAATAAATAAACTTCTGCAATGAATTAACACAGATACACAGGCAATACAAGGACTGTTACATTCCAGCTGATGGTATTCTGCACCCTTGACAGGATATGAAGCCTCTCAAGAAGAAAACAGAAACTTAAAATCAGGTATCCTGTGGTAAATGATCCTGAAGGGCTATTGGAAAAGACACAAATATTGAATGATGTGTTTTGAAAGAAATGAGTGTTTCTACTTTGCTTCCTTATAGCAAGAACAGCTGATCACCTGGTAAAATTCAAAAGGCAAATAAATATGAAAATTATTCATCCTACATGCAAGCAAAAGAAAGAACGAACAAACCATCACCACCAAAACGCTGCAGGCACATCCCTTGCCTTGTGACTACACCACTTGAACTAGAAACTGAGATGCAGAACAGACTGCAGAATCTTATATCCATAATAATGGCCTTTGCACCTCTACCAGACACAATCAAAATGTCTGTCCTCATACTTCAATGCTAGGAAGAAAGCTCCCTTTACTTCTCTCTGCCACTATGTTATAGTAGAGACTTTTAAACTAAAAATACACATTCATTTAGATTTTAACTTCATTCAAAGAGGATTTTTATCTGTAGATCCTTGTCAAAAGCCATAATGACTACGATATTGTTGGATGTGACAGGCTTCTAGAGACTAACCAGAGCCTGGAAAAGTAAGGCATGTTACTCCTCTAAGCAACAACAGAAGCAGCTCCAGAAACTACCAGTCACCCTCCTTGCCAGCCAGAGAAGTGCACAACAGCAGCTGGCAAGTAAGAACAGCATAAAAGGAAAGGTGATGAGATCATGAGCTAATAGGAGAAAGAACATGCTGCTGTCTGTGGCTCTACGGAAGCGCCACACGGGAGCTGTGAACAGCTACACTGGTAAACAAATTACCACTGAACCGGGATGCTTTGCATGTGGATTTCCAGAAAATAAAGAAACAAAGCCACAAAACACTGATTCCTTGTGTATTGACTTTGACTTTCTTCAAGGAATTAATCTTGCTGACTCTAAATGATAAATTCACACCTCAATTTCAGTCAAACATATCAAAAAACAGTAATTGTTTCCTCTTTTTTCCTTTTGATTCTCTGCAGACAGTGATGACTATCACATTCTCAGCCTGTGCCACACCAGAAATTTCATTTATATGCACTGGAAAATAAAATGCATCTTCAAAGTCTCAGTCCTCTCATACATCATCACAAAGTGCTCAAACCAACTCAAGCGACAGCCACTGTGCCAGCTGAGCCAGAACTGCTCCTCTCCCTCTGCTCCTTTCCAGCAGCCCCCACAGAACAGGGATTCAGGGCTCAGGATACCGAAAAGGATCTGGAGATCCTTTCTGCTTCCCAGCCAGTAACAACACAGCAGGGGAATCTCTGACCTTGCCCATTGTCACCAAATGCAACCATGAGGCATCCTCGCTCCCCTGCATGAGCATCGAGCTGGTTAATTAGCTGGAAAGCTTCCACAGGATTCCTAACGGCAAAGGAGGATGGGCAAGGGAGGGAATCAAGAGTTAGAACTGGGAAGTGATGGTAAAAACTAGCTCTGCAGGGATGAGGTCTAAGAAAAGATTGTGGGAAAACCTGTGAAAGGACACAGTCCAGAATGGGAGTTATCCAGACAGGAGTTGTGGTGGGGAATGAAGCAAATGAGAACTCCAAAGTGATGAAAACTCAAAAAGCAAGAATGAAAAATAGAAATTCGACATGTCTTGTGGTTTTTATTGTAGAGAAACAGACAAATAGTGTTCAGCAAGTAAATTATTCAGTAAATTCCACTAATTTTTTTTTCCACAGCTATTGTGACCAACTGAATAGCTGTGCAAATATTCCCAGAATGATGACAACATTCATCACACTGGAGATATCAAAACACAGCCTATCTGAGCTGCTATTAGGATGCTAGTGGAAAATATATTACAAGTAAAATTCTGCAAGCAACAGACAACAGAGAACTATCATATTTCACCCTTCTGAGCTGCACAGGGAGGAGGGAAGGTTTTTCACAGCATATTAATGCTTGTATTTGTCGACTAGCTTGGGGACATGTAAACTTCCTTTCAACACTCTCTCTCTCTGCCCTCCTGTATGATTTAAACCTCAAACTTGGATTCAATAAACTCCAAATACATCTTTCCCAAAACACAAATGCCATTTCAAGTCTGAAGATAATCTGTTCTCTTGTCTATTTTGGAGTGAGATCTGATGTGGTGACAGTGCAAGTCTAATAAATGGATTCTAAAGATTTAATGACTTCCTGTTAAATAGAAAACATGAAGTGAGACCAGACAAAGCAGGTAGGAGCTGTCAGTGGAACAATTAATTGCCTGGTGGGGGATCCGCCTGATGTGGCTGTTAGCAGGAAGCTTATGATTTAAAAACACCCTCTTATCAACAGAGAAGTTGACAGAAAAATAATTTCTACATTTTGGTCTAGGTAACTTATGTTCTCAGGAATGATGATTAATTGCTTCAGAATCCTATCGGAAAAAGTCTGTCTGTATTTTCCTAAATAATCTCTTGTTCTCATGCAGCCGTGGGGAAGGACGCTCTAAAATTGCTGGGCCCAAAATGTTTGGGAGAAAGTTAACTTTAAGCCACTGGAATATGCTGTAGAAGCAGCCTGCTAGTCTGGGAAGTTAGGAGACTGAGATCCTTCCTGCCTTTGTGAAGAGCCAACAGAGATTTTACAAGTGCTCTAACCCCTTAGACAAGCAGAAGCTTAAACTGGTTGGGTCTGAGCATGTGAGGCAGCCAAAAGGAAGAGCTGCACTGGGAGCCTGTGCCAGCTGGGAGCATCTGTACTAATGCACCTACCTCACACATTACACAGGCTCTTACAATCCCAGGGCCAAGGACTTGCATACTCTGTGTACTTCAGTGTGTGCTGCTTAGCTTGTTTTCTGGTTCTAAAGTGCCTGCTTTTCAAAAAGCAATCCAAACAATAACAGGCTTTTTTTTTTTCTTCCTGTCTGTATAGGAACTCTGGCACTTCCAGACTTTCTTGTTTTATTCCTCTATTCCTCATCTCCCAGATGAAGGTTATCTTTGTCACCATCTCTCTGATACACATTTTTACAACTAGTTAACTACCCTCATAAACTCCTCCTTTGAAACACATTTTGGATGTGATAAATATATAAAAATAAACCGTCAAATTTATATACCTGTACCAGCCAGATCCCATCTTTTGTGTCTTCTACAAGCTCATAGAAGTGCATTTCACCACTGAAGTTTGTACTGGAAACTGATTCAGAGGCCTCTTCCTCCTTGAGAGCTGAATAAAGCTCTCCTTCCATGAGGTCTCCTGAAAAAGAGACAATTGGAGAAATTAAATTAAAATGGCACTGGAGAAAGATTACTTCACGAATTCTAGTAACAATTTAACTAACTATATTTGCATGGTTGCTCAGAGACCCTTTTCAGTACAAAGGTAGCTAAACTTTAAGTTGTTACTATCATTCTATCTCTGGTGACATGACTATGAACAAACTGACTTCAGACCACAGAACACATGAATGCTCTGATTACACAGATGTAGCACACATGCACGAGCACACAAAGGAATAAAAGAACATCTAAGGTTCATTCTCTGCAAATAACACCATTCAGTGGCTGAGAGCAATTTTAGTCAATACATCTTTGCTTTCGTTTCACAGGATTGCAATTTTGCAGCAAGCAACTTCTTAACACTGATAATTCAAATAGACTTCCAAATTTTCAATCATTAATTCTGGACCAAAACCCAGTGTAAAGTAAAAATCTCAAGCAGTTTAGCTGTTGGCTTCTGTTTGCACAGTTGGGAAAAGTTCCCATGAACTCCAATTGCAGTGAAGTAAAGAGCTCACAGTAAAATCATCTGATTATGTTTCCTTCGTAATCTCATTTCCTTCTCATGTTTTGTTTCACAATCATTACAAGCACTGTTAATGACAACCAGCATTCTAGTAACTAATCTACCAAGCTTTAAGAAATGAAGTCTTGTCCAAAACCAGTTTCCTTAAAAACATAATAATAAGTGTAACAGCTGAAACCCTTGAGGGCTTTGCAAAAATATTCATAAAATTTAGAGGAAAAAACCCCACCAAAACGCAACCATGGAAAAATGCTGCAAAGCCCGTTGGTATGAGAAGTGTTTCTATGACATTTGAAGAAGTTGGTTCATACAGTTTGTTTGGAGTTAAACACTTCCCTGCAGCATATGCAACTCAAACATCATGACATCATGAAAGTACCTGACAGCCAAGGAGTGAAAGTGATTGGAAACAAAAGTGAAAGTGCCTAATGCTTTTTACTGTTGGAGCAGCAAAGCCAATAAACAACATAAAAACATAAATAAACAATGAACAGTAACAGCAAATTAGATTTAAATGCCCAGGATTGATATCAATTATTTAAACTAGCATTTTTAAGGTTATATGGCAGGCACTAAATCCTTCTAAATCCTTCTCCCTCTCTCTTCAGACATTAGAGACCCTCACTGCCTATCCCAATCGCTGGGGTTTCTCTCTCTCCTGGATCAGCAGCCCTTCCATCATTGATTTAAAAGCAGCTACTCACATTTTCCTGCTTGGCTGGCACTACAGCTATTACATCAGCCCCATCTCCCAGTCCTTGGGGCCAGCTCCCTCCGACTGCTCCGGGCAGCATCCTTACTTTAAAGACACTTCTGCCATTCTTAGATCTCCACTGCCCTTCATCTCTCGCTGTTCATCACTCCCAAGAAGTCCACCTCCTTCACCTGGTTCTCCTTACTTCCAAAATGCCTCCCTGCCTTTTTCCAAGCTGTTTTTGGAATGCAGGAACTAGTTCTGCTCCCTTTGTATAAAACGACCTCAACCTTGGGCACCCATCCCTTCGGCTCCTCAGCTATGAAATCATCGCTTTCCTTGGGGCCCATCTTGATAGCCGTACCTGAAATAAACCCAGCAAACGGGTGGGAATACACGGGACCAAGCTGGCCTCAGCTGTAAACAGTAGCCCACTGCAGCTATTTGGAGTCTCTCCTCCTCGTTTTTCACGGCAGACGACATTCGCTCCCATCTGTGCCACCCGCACTGACCCGACCGCCCGCAGCGGAACTCCCGGAGCAGGGGAGGGAAGGGCCGGGGAAGGGGAGGGAAGAGCCGCTGCTGGTGCCCCGTCCAGCGCAGGCCTTTCCCTCGGCGCAGCCCGCTCGGGCTCACAACGCCGCCGGGCTTTGACCGTCACCCCCCGAGGTCCCCGGCCTCCCTCCATGGACCCCTTTGCCAGGGGGAGCCAGCTCGCTCTCCAGACCCGCCCCGCGAAGGGAAGCAGCGCCCGGGTCTCCATCCAAGGGCGGCCAGAGCCCACGCGGGGGTGGCCGGGCACCGACCTCCGTCCGTCCCCCCGGGTCACGGGGAGCTCCGCGTACCTGACTTCTCCACCAGCTCCCGCACATCCTTCTTCTCGGGCAGCCCCGAGTGCCCCAGCCCGCGGCACTCCAGGATGGTCCGCAGCTTCCTGAAGCTCAGCGCCACCGGGTCCACCAGCTGCGTGGCGAGGAAGCCGCTCTCGTACCACGCCACGGCCTCGAACACCCGGGCCAGCACGAAGAGCGCCAGGAAGTAGAGCAGCAAACAGCACAGCTTCACCCACATCTTCCCGGGAGCGCCGAGCCGGAGGCCGGGCTGGGGAGGGAGGGAGGGGAGCGGGGGCTGTCAGGGGAGCGGGGCCGCGGCCCCCCCGCCTCCCGCCCGCCGCTGTCGCTGTCCCCGCCCCAGCGGAGCCGCGGAGACATAACAGTGACGTGAGCAGCCGGCACCGCCCCCCTGCCCCTTTTTCCCCTTTTCCCCCTTCCCCTTTTCCCCTTCCCTTCTTCCCCTTCTCCTTCCCCCCCCCTTCCGTGATTCAGCACTGCGGCCCGACCCCGCATCACCGGGCTCGGGGGGCGGTCGCGTCCCTGCCCCCGGCTGCAACTTTGGACCCTGCGGCTGCGCTCGCCGCGAGAAAAATAATATATAAATACCTCAGATATCGGGGAGGAAGAGGGCAGGATCCGACCCGGCCGGCGCTTTTCATGAGAAGAAAAATATTTACGGGGGCCGATATTTGCAGGGCAGATCTGTTCGGGCAGTTTTAGGGCAGCTTAGTGGACACAGTTTATTTGGATTCGGGCTGCTGGGTGTAGGGATGATCCCTCCGCTCCTCATTCCTGCACGCCAGCCCCGCTCCCAGCCCTTGGCTGGCGCGAAAGCGAATTCCACAGTGACATTCATCTGCACGGGTCGGAACTCGGACTCTGCAGTTTTGCCTTGGCACTCGAGCGCTGAGAGCTTGTGCCAAAGCGACAGCCAAAGGCAAGCGTGAGCTGCATCCCGACTTCGGAAAAAGGTTTAAGTTGGATCTGTGCTCACTCAGGAAGCATTTTGGAGCACAGCGTGGATCCCCGCTGAACTGGATCCACGAAGAACCATCCCAGGCTGTTCAAGAAGTGTTGGCCTGCAAAGATACAATTTAGCCTGCTACAAAAAACCTACTAAAATCAAGCTGCTGCGTTGAGATGAAGGCTCTCCTCTGAAGGAAACTCAACGTTGCTTTTGTATGTTTAGTTATTTTAAGAATCCATAATTTGCATGAAAATTGGCAGCTCACACAGATGAGCACAAAAATAGCACAGCTTAATTTTAAAAACACTGAGAACCCCCCAGAGTGTACACACTGTAATTCTGTACTATCAATTTTCAAAAAGGCACACTAGTATTGATCTGGAAAAAAGCATTTAAATCACTGTACTCATCAGAGCCTTTAAAACATATTTACAGGTTTCTCAGTGTGCTGATATGATTTAGAAGGGAAAAAAGTCAGCAATCCAGGTTCAGCTTGTTCTATGACACAGCCACCACAGACTCTTTCAGAAGAAAAAACATGACACTGTTCTTCAAGAATGGGCTCATTTTGGTTCTTGAAAGGGGAAAAGTGGAGGGATTGCAGATGTAGCTGCTCTCAAAGCCCTTAGGGGCTGGTAAATGTTGTCCTCTTCCACTGAGAGTCATATACAACTTTATTCTTCAACATCTTTATCTGGAAAACATGAAAGTGGACTGCAAACCTTGTATCTGCTGGTGCTGCTTGGTTAAATGCAAAGGGATTTCAGCAGCTCTGCTGGGTTTGCAGTGAGCCTTGGGTAGCAGGTCCAGGTGGGACAGAAGGTACCAGAGGCACAGCCCGGTGGAGGGGCTCACAGAGGCCGGGTCAAGTGCTGTTCTCTCCTTCACAGCCACTGCAGCCTGGGGAACTTCACCTGCCAAAGCCAGGGCCCATCTCCCTAATGAGCAGGTGGCAAAGCATCAGTAAAATGAATCCTTTGCCCTTGGCAAAAACCAAGGGAGTGACTTTGTACCTGCAGCTGGTGAAGCCAGGGGACAGTCAATAAAACACGCATTTCCCATCACCTGTCAGAGGGCTTCAGGCAGGCTCTGAGCCCTGAAGTGCCCCAGGAACAGGGTTCTTTTTCAGAAGCTTTGTGAAGGCCTGTTTCTTTTGTCACACATACAAGAACTTGCCTGATTTCTCTACCTTTTGTTTCAAGTGAGTGTGAAGTAACTCCCACCCGTGTGAAGAGATGGGTGGGAGTTTGAAGAAGAACTTTGTATGTTTAACTTTAGTTAGAAAAAATGGTTGGGTTGGGCTGGGGTTTTTTGTTTGTTTTGGTTTGGCTTGTTTTACATGAGCACCTCAGACCCTACTCCAGTAGATCCCTGTGTTTCTCCCCTGTAATTTCTTCGGGGATGCCCTCGCTTCCCCCGGCAGGAAAGCACCTCACAACAATTACTCGTCTACGCTCACAGCTGAACTATTTGCAACACCAACTGCTGGGGAGGCTGTCACCAGTGTGTCATTTCCGAGTGCTCATGGGCTGAGCTAAATGAGGCCCCTGCAGAGACAAAGCCAATCATCTGCCAGAACTCAAAGCCCTGGAGTCGTTTCAGGAAAGTACAAGTGATATTTCAAGCCAGTATTCAAAATCCCCAAGAACAACCCAAAACAAAGCAGCTGCCAACACTGAAGCACCCGGATGACGGGTGAGTACAACCAAGAACTGCAGGTGATGAGTTGACCAAAGGTCTGGCAGAGCAAACCTTAATGGATCCAGCGTCTCTCCCAGGCTCTCTGGTCCTCTCTTCCCTCCCCATCTCCACATCTCTGATGAACTAAGATGACCTTTCCAGAAAATGTTCTGTTTTCTAGATGTAGCTGTCATTTGGTTTCCAGTTGCAGCTGGAATGTCTTTGACATGTCACCTGCAAACAATCTTTCAGGGAGTTTTAATTATCTGGAAAATCTAAATATCTTAACAGTGAATTGAAATTCATTTGGGCTGAATACAAAGATGACACGTGCTGGCATTTTTAAAGACCCCAGGGTTAACGCTACTTAATTAACAGCATTAAACAGTCATCAGTCAGTCAGTCCTATGCTCACAGAGCAAATATTACAAATGTGAAGAGAATGGAGAATATAAATTCCACCTTTAAACAAAAGCCCAAAGCAAGGATCTGCTTTTAAATAATTTTGGCAGCAAAAATATTTTACTATCATTTAGGAGCTAATGAGCCCAAATCCTGAGAACTGGGACAGCCACCTTTCCCTGTCAGACAGCCAAACCTGCAGTCTTTTTATCTACTGCCCCTTGATAAATGGCAAGGATTCCCTCTCCTCCCCCATCCTCTCCTATGAGCAGTTGCTGACTGTGCAGCCTGAGAATACAATAATCCACTTTCCAGACTTCTGTGGGGAACATAAGCATTGCCATTTTGAAATCAGTAAAACAGAGGATTTAAAATTGTAATTCAGTCCTTTACGCCATGTTAAAATAACATCACACCTTTTTTTATGAGTTTATCAAGGTAATAGTTCAGCAAACTAATATTCAAACAACCTGAAAGACAGCTTTCCCAAGAGCCAACTCTGTAAATACAATGTACTTTGATGACAGGAATTGGACCTCGATGATCCTTGTGAGTCCCTTCCAACTGAGGATATTCTGTGATTCTGTGAATTTCTGGGAATTCACTAACAGAAATTTTTGGTGGGCTTCTTTATCAACGTGGGTGTATCTCAACACGTTTTCAACACGGTGTGATATGAAACTGTGCCTCCGTGTAATCTGATATTAAATAAAACAAAGAAGCTTTTAAAAGAATCTCAAAGCAAGATGGCAGCAGCCCAGACATTATTATGTTGTAGGCAGAGGAATTTTAAATCAGAGGATGTTTTCTGCTATGTACTAGTGGCCAATAGGAAGTAGATTTAACAGAGGTGTGAATCTGTAACATAGTGACCACTACTGACAGCTCAGCCAAAGCCCTGGCTGTTTAACCATGGAATCCTGGCATGGTTTGTGTTGGGAGGGACCTCAAAGACCATCCAGTTCCACCTCCTGCCATTTGGGTGAGGCAGTCCCGGTGATCCGGTGGTGATTCACACAGGAATTCAGGTTGGACAGGACGCCAGGAGGTTCTGAAGCCCAACCCCCTGTTCAGGGTCAGCTGTGACACCCCGGCAGTGATCAGGGCTTTCTGCAGTCGCAGCGGGATCTGATGGCCACCCCCTGCGGGAATCTGGTTTGCCTATAAACACACGGTGATTAACGGCACAAAAACGGACATCAACCAGGACAAACCAACTTACAGGAGCAGGACAGATTAATTAAAGCTTCAAATAAAGACACTTTTTTCCTAGGCAGTTTGCATTTCCTGTTTTTGCACCGGTTAAAAACTATTTGTTGTCCCCTTGGAGAAGGTAAGCTCTGTTTAATGTCCAAAATAAATAAATAAGGAGACCTTGCTTGAGTGTGCTGAGATGACCAAGGAGCCCACAGCACTGGAGAACTTCACAAATTAAACCCCTGTGCTGATGACCTATGAAACCAGAAGATAGTGCTTGTGTTTAAGCATAATTTGTGATTAAATAAAAGAGCAAAACAACATAGAAAAGCAGCAGTTTGGGCCGAAATCTGACCAATTTCTGACAGTACGCATCACACAAGTCCTGTGTTCTTGTGAGAATACAGAACTCTTGAATTTCCCATCCTGCCCAGCACTGTGGACACAGATGAAGCAACACTGCCCCAGACTCAGACCAAATGCTGGTTTTCCAGTCAACTTTGTCCAAATTTATTAGGAGCTTTATTTGTACTGTGCTACACAAAACCACAGAGTCCCGTGTGTCCTGGGCTACTGCCTCCCAATACCAAAGTTCATAATCATAAAATCACAGAATGGTTTGAGTTAGAAGAGACCTTGAAGACCACTTAGTTTGAACCCCCTGCCATGGGCAGGGACACCTTCCACTAGCCCAGGTTACTCAGAGCCCCATCCAGCCTGGCCTTGAACACCTCCAGGGATGGGGCATCCACAACTTCCCTGGGCAGCCTGTGCCAGTGCCCCCCCACACTCACAGGGAAGAATTTTTTCCTAATATCCAATCTAAACCTACTCTCCCTCACTTTGTAGCCACTCCCCCTTGCCCTGTCACTACGTGCCCTTGTCAATAGTCTTGCCCCATCTTTCCTGTAAGTTCCCTTCAGGTACTGAAATGCCACAGTTAGGTCACCCCAAAGCCTTCTGTCTTCCAGGCTGAATAATCCCAGTTTCCTCAACCTTTCCTCATAGAAGTGCTTCATCCCTCTCATCATCTTGGTGGTCTCCTCTGAATTCACCTGGAGCTGATGTTAACCAAGTGCAATTCGATCTGATGCATCTCTTTGACCACATTTTTATAAACCGCTGCCAGTCCAATGCACTTCAGCCTGCTGGCCAACACGAAACCCAGCAGGAAGTTTACCGACCAATTACTAACCCAACGACAGGTTAAATACTTCGTTTCCGGCTCGCCGGGCTCCTTAGCTCAGCCTTGGCGCTGCTCAGAGCCGCTGCTCGGCGTTACTTCGGCGATGTTTGCGGCAGCTGCGAGACGCCAGCCCCGCAGCATGGCTGGGAGAGAACCCTTTGTGCCCCGGGCACCACCCGGGGGTCACCCCAGCGATGACACCACACCCACCCCACGGCCCTGAACCACTCCCCGGCCCCAAGGGCCAAGAGCCGGAGGAGCCGCCCCAGCCCCCCGAGGCCTCCGCGGGCCCGGCGCCCCTTCAGGCCTCGGCGTCGCCATGGCAACACCGCCCCTCAGGCCCCCGCGATAGCTGCCCATGTCCCTGCCTGTGCCGCAACACCCCCGGGAGACCCCTTCCCCAGGCTGACTCCCACGCGCCACCTGACCGGGAAGCGCTTCCTGATCGCACCGGGACACCGGAAAAAGCGACCCGCCCACCCCCGCCGCCGGCGGGCCAGAGGTGCCCGCCGCGCCGCCTGACTGAAAATCGCCGCTCCGCCCCGCATTGCGCGAAGGTCCCTGGCTGAGGCGCCCGCGGTGCTGCCTGCGCGGAGCGCCGTGAGGTCCCCGCGTGTCTGCGGCGCTGCCT
>VZTH01007621.1:2182-44806 GCA_013397815.1 Aleadryas rufinucha
TTGGGGGAGGGTGTGGTGTTTTGCTTGAATGGGAAAAAAAAAAAATTTTTTTTTTTTTTTTTTTTTTTTAGAAAGGAATAATCGAGTTGTTGATTAAAAGTCCTTGTGTGTTGTAAGGATTACAAAAAAAAATCGCACTGAATTGTAAAAAATTGTATTGAATGAATGTGAATCTGAAATAGGATTAAAAAAATAAGCATTGGCTTTACACAGTGAAACAGGCTTTAAACACTGTCACCGGGGAACCTGGAAAATCCTGATTGAAATCAATGGATGCAGAAGCACAGTGGATTTCTGAGCATGGCATCATTCCTGTGAGTGTCTTGAATGACCCCCAAAATTTCCTCACCCTTAGGAGACATTTTGTGTGATAAAAACCATTGTGAAATCCAATGGCAGAGGGTGTCCTGGTTGTCTGAACACTATGGATCCTCATGGGCACTGTAATCCCAATCCATCTAAGCCCAGAAACCAACCTGGAAACATTACAGCTCCATTTTGAGCTGCCTAAACCCACCAAGGAGTAGGGCAGGTGTCACCACACATCTCATTTAATGGCCTTGGAGGCACAGGATAAAGTGAGATGTTTTGGCCCAGATTTGCCGTGCAGAGGCTCTGTCAATCATTCTGGTTCATGACATGGAAGAAGTCAACAGATGGAACCAGAGGTGAGCTTGTGGTGTGGACAGTTGGGTTTTCTTCCTTGAGGGGAACGAAGAATCCTTTAAAAGGTTTTAATCTTTTAGTACTGATTTATGAGCCTTGCTAATATTCTTCAGTATCATTAGGCATTTTTTGTGACTGGAATAATCAAATATCACGCTTCAAAGCATACTGATAGCTGAGGGGAGATGACAATGACTTTGTTCCCTCTTGCCATATAATTTCATTGTTTGTCCTGCTCTTTTTTAAAGCCTTATATATGGGACCTCTGTGATCAAAAAAGGCGAGGAGTAGACCCAGTCCTGTTGCTACACAGAGGGAAGAGGAGAGCTTGGGAGTTATCCCTGTGAAGAAGGAAGCAGAAACTGCCTTCACTCATGTGATAGTTGTGCCATTAGGACCAGCCTGGAGAGAAAAGATGTGCCTCTATATCCCACATCAGTGGGTTGGAAAGGCACAAAATGTGGCAATGGGAGAATGGCTGGGCAGGGAAAACCAGAAAATATTCTGTATTGGGTTGGGGTTGAGCCTTCTGTCCTCCTCAAATGCAGCTGTACAATCAGAAATGGAAACAAAGTGCCAATCCACCCCTGAGCATATTCAGGTTTTTAAAAACCTGAAAAAACAGAACTTTTTTCTTAACAGGAGCCACTTTTGGCTTCCCATAATTGGATGATTTAGTAGGAGATCTTGTAAAAGCATCACAGCAAGAATATACTTATCAAGATTGCTGCTGGCCACCAAGTGCAGAGAGCAGAGAGTGACCCTTCCCCATGTCATGAGGGGCAAGCACCACACAAAGCACCACTGTCAGAGAGGGGAACACCTGAGGAGAACAGAGCACCACCAGAGCAAGTATGTTCCTGTAAAACCCCCAAAGCAGTCCTTGCAGTGGGCCCTTGCAATACACAACCAAGAAGTCAGCTTTGGGAAGTCTGAGATTTCTCCTGTGTGAGCTCATTTGCAGGATGATTCCACCCTATAAAAAAAGATGCTGACACATATCTAAACAAATCCCCACCTCATATGGCATCGAGCTGCCCAGGAGTGAATCAGAAAGTGGTGGTGCTTTTGAAACAACAAGCCTTGTTATGAAGCACCAAGCTTGAGGCTGAAGACAGAGTGGTGATGAATGATAGAATCACATAATCATAGAATGGCTTGGGTTGGAAGGCACCTTACAGATCATCCAGTTCCACCCCTCTACCACGGGCAGTGACACCTTCCACCAGACCAGGTTGCTCCCAGCCCCATCCAGCCTGGCCTTGGACACTGCCAGGGATGGGGCAGCCACAGCTTCTCTGGGCAACCTCTGCCAGGGCCTCACCACTCTCACAGGGAACAATTTCTTCCTGATATCCCATCTAAACCTGCTCTCTGTCAGTGTGAAGCCATTGCCCCTTGTCCTGTCACTCCAGGCCCTTGTCAAGAGCATGTCTCCACCTTTTTTGGAGGCTCTCTTCAGGTACTGGAATGCTGCAATGAGGTCACCCCAAAGCCTTCTCTTCTCCAGGCTGAACACAAGCACCATCACTTAGTGGAGTTCTCTAAGAAAACAAAGCGTGCCTCAGGCACTCAAGGCCTTTCAGGATACTCCCAGGGCTCAAATAATCTACCAGTCTTGCCACAGCCATAATCACAGCTGCCCCACAAAATCTGAGCCGGGTTTAGCCCTAGCTGGGCTGCAAGGTCACCTGCAACAGAACTCCAGGAACGCTCATTTACAGCAACATTAGACTGCAGCAATGGGACTGACAGTTTACAGCAGAGGATATTTTAAGGCCAGTGGACAGTTGCAAGCTCTTGATAAGTTGCCATGAAATATGGCACATTATCACTTGGTGCTATGCTAAAGGACACTCAGAAAGATCATCCATCTCTGAGCAAGCCATGTGGAGGGAGAAGTCCTCAGGGGCATCCTTTAGCCTTCCCGAAAAGTGTTGCCTTATAGTTTAAGCAGGCTGGTGCCTGCCTCAAAAGCTCACTGCAGAACTGAAATTCAGGCTACCAGAACATGGCAGTCTGTTGGCACTCTCAGTGGTACTGAGGGAAATTTCCTGAAAAGGAGAGCTGTAAAGGAGAGATGTGAAGAGACCTACAGAGAAAGCAGCAGAGTATATATCAGTGGCAGTGGCAAAGAAAAATAAGAGGTATCTGCACAAAATGAGAATCTATACTGATGCTAAACCAGTGTCTACAGGATTGAAGTCACCAATCTTCAGCACTGGCAGAAGTCAGGCTCAATTAGATGTATCAAATTCAAAAGTATTCAGTATTTCTTATGAGTCAGGGAAGCATCTTACACTGGATTCATGGTTATCTTTATGACACCTGACAGAATGTGAATGCTGGGATCATGATCATGTGTGTTCCCAGCAGAAACTACGACATGCAGTGGACAGCTTCCCAGGCACCAAGGCAGTGGCTGAGGGCAGTTTCTACTGGAACTGGAAGTGTTGAAGAAGAAGGAGCCCCAGCCATGATTTCAGACTATGAGAACAGCATATTAGACTGAATGCAGATAAGCTGAAGCTTGCAGAGAACAGTGGCCTGCACACCTCTGAACTTTTCAGTGTTTTCAATTATACCTCAAAAGCCTTAGAGCCACGAAGGAAATGTCCAGAGCAAAAGTGGTGAAGGATTTCTAGTGGTTCACAGAGAAGATAAACTACTGGATTCTTCTTTTTGTCCTCCCGCCTCTTGGGACACAAGAATCATCAAGGAAGTTGTCACACAGAGACAAAATTTGGCAGCAGTCAGGGCCCCATGTGATGGGGTAAAGGCAATCCAGCACAGGGAACCAGTCCTAAATTGCTATAAACCCCTGGAACAGACAGAGCCACAGAGAGCTTGGACCCTGCTGCAAAGTCAGCACCTGGAGCACTTCCTGGTGGAGCCCTGACACAACCAGGATGGAGCCAGATTAACAAGGAACTGCTGCTCCTGCACGGGGGGAGTGGGACAATCCCAGTGTGTCACTTTGGGGCACGGCATGAAGATGCAGCATGAGCTCCAGCACAAGAAGAGCATGCTGAGAAAGTGCGGAGTGCTCCTGGAAGCTGTCTGGGTGCGATGGTAAAGGCATGGAGCCACTTTGTGTCCAGAGTGTGCAGCTCTGCTGGGAGGAAGAAGGAGCACAGGCATCGCCCATCTTGTTACTAGGCAAGGGATTGAGTGTTTGTGTCTGTGTGTGCACATGTGCAAGATGGGATTTTATTTAGAGCAGGACAAGCAGTAATCCCTGAGGATATAAGAGCTGCCATGAGGAAATGAATAACTTCATACCTAGGGATAGAGGGTGCTTTATTGGAGCCAGACTATTCCACTGGCCAGGCACCAATGAGCACTGCAGAGTATGGTCAGGGTAAACACTGGTCAGCTGGGATCTTCCTGCCATTCCAAGACACCTTTGCAAATGGTCATTTTTAAGGACAGGAGATGGATGGTCTGCTTTCTGGGAGCTGGCTCTGGAGGAAGCTCTGGCAAGAGCTGATCAGGAGTGGAGCAGTGCCTTCCCACAGTCTGACAGGCCTTGCATGCCCTGCTCTGACACGGCTCGTAGCACTCTGCAGTGGAATTTGTGCCATTCAGCACTTCACAGGCCAGATTTGAGCACCAGATGTCTTGCCGTGGGTATCAAAAATGAAGAACAGCGAGAGCAAACAAAGTTAGCAGCACAAACAGTGCAAGGACTGATAGTCAAAACAAGGCAGTCAGGAAAGACATCCTTACCTGCCAAAGTTGGCCACAGCAAAGCTTTATCCCTAAGACTAAACAGGGAATGACCAATGCATCTAGTGAAAGAAACATGTGCAGGGGGGTGGGTTGCAGTCCAGCAGCTTTAGAAGCAGTTACACTGAACAAGCCACTCACAATGAAGAAATGGAGAAAAGAGATGGTCATTTGCATGTGCTGCTCAGAGTGGAGCAGCAGCACAGGTAGAGCCAAAGGAAAGCAGCTGCAGCGTGGCAGGGATCATAGGTGGCAGCTACAGTGACAGGAAAATGGTAAAGGAGGGCCAAAGGTAGCTGCAGAGCTGGGAGAAATGTCATGACACAGCCCAAGCAGAGACCAAACCAGAAAACATCAGCACCAGGGTGTTTGTGCAGCAGAGCCACACCAGTGGGAAATGGGGTAACGTAAAACATAGGAGGGAAATCAAAAGCCTGGCAATAAGGGGCTCCATCTCTCTTGGAGGGACTCAGGATTTTCAGCCCCAGCTCTAAGCCTGTAGAAAGCCTGAAAGAACCCCACAAGGGCAGAACATGCTGTGCAGGTAGCTCAAGCATCTGTGTCTGGGGCAGAGGGTTCGAAATGCTCCCTGCTACTGTTGTCCTTCCCTGATGAAAATTCCCAGTGCAGGTTGCTTTGCAGAGCTGCTTTGGCAGCAGGGCTTCCTCTTGCTTTATTTTCAGCATGCAGGAGAGGCACAAATGCTTAACAGGGTGTGTTTCATACATGTCCTTGCCTTAGAGCCCAAATTTCGAGTTACAGTTGCATGTCCTCTTTTGGGAACAGGGTGCTGGCTGACCTGCCTGCCCAGAATGCTTCTTGTCTGCTGGAGAGGCAGCTCAAGTGGAGCAGAAGCAATTATTTACAGAAAAAGAAGGAACTTGAGTAAACAAAAACACCGGCGGCTACTGCGTATTAAAGTGAAAGACCCAGATGCTGTGAAGCCTTGTCCCCAGGTGATTGTAAGTGCTTCAGAATAATTCTAAGTCTTACCCAAAGTGAAGGCAGCTAGGCACCCCTTACACACTACCAGGCCATCAATGCCCCATCTCTTCTGTGCCTTGGGCACTGCTGTTGTTCCAGCTTCTCAGTCTTGCTTTTTTGTGTCTTGTCCTACTTTATAATCTGGCCCAGGGTCTGTTCTGGACTCGAGAAGTTTGTGACCTATTCCCTTTCTGGAGCCTCTTCTGTGCTGGCTGTGGCAGAAGGGAATGGTCTGCTTCCTGTTGGTTGTATTCCTTATTCCAAATTTGCTTTGTTAGATCTTAGCTCTTGAGTTCTGAGCACCTCTTTTTATGATTTATTTTCACTTGAAGTCTCAAAATCAAGTCTCATGGTGTTTAAAATGCCACTGAGTGCTTAGTGAGCACATTGCAGTAGGGCCATTACACTTCAGACAAATCTCTCTCTCCCTGCATGGCAACTTGCTGATTTGTTTACAAATTGCTTGCCTATAGAATTTCTAAAGCTTTTGCCCCCTTATGTCTCACTTTTCAAATCTTTGTGCATTATGCAGGAAAAGAGAAAGGACATTCAGCTGCGTTACCTCCTGTCTGTGTCCAATTGCCTCAAAGCAGCAGTCAGTAAGTTAATATTCAACACTTAGAGCAGTATTTTCTGACTTCAACAGTGTCTAAGGACGGATCCCAGGATAATGATCCCATTGCCCTGCGTAGCAGAGAAATACACTGATAGTGTGAGGCATGCCAGGAAGAGCCTTTCAACGAGGGGCAGGGAGCAGTGAGCATGGAGAGATGGATGTTGTAGGGCAAACATAACAGCACAGTGCAAAACGCCTTGCCAGCAGCTACTTCCAAATGTTCTGCTAATAACTGTGTGTGTAGGAGGTGAGAACACGCACTGGGATGCTCCAAATCTGAGCCAGAATATCAGACCATTGTTCTGGCCCAGTCTTACCAAATATCTGCTTTTCCTACACCCTGGGATGTGCTTTGGAACAGGTAATCACTGTCAAGGCCACATCCCCAAAGCAACAGAACCCTTCGCAAAGATCTCAGCCTCTGGGATGTGTGGGCAGCCCAGCAAACCCACTTGTGGAAGGAAGTTTGGTGTCTGCCTGGAACCTCAAGGTGATCCATGTTTGATCATTTGGATCCAGAGTCTGTCATAATCATAATCTTTGATTTCCCTCATGCTTATTGATACAGTTTAAAACCATAAACTGGTTGTTGTTGTTGCTAAAAACATAAACTGTTTTACAGTTTAGAAACGAGAGGTTGTGCTTGCCTCTGTCCTCACAAGCCAACACTTTGCCTATGGAAATTCCCATGGCCTGGGTGAAGTGAAAGGAATCCCACCTACCTGCAAGAACAGGTGATAGCCAAGCACCCAGGCCTCCAGTGTCCTGGCACGTTTTACACATGGCAAATCCATCCCTTTTCTCCTGTGAATGAATATAGATTTATTTAGGGTTCCCAAAGTATGGATGGATTTCAGGTTCCCTTATGAAAATTTTACCTCGATCTGCCTGAGGTCACTGTGTGTGGTTCAATGAAGCCAATTTCCTACAACAGCAAAGCAGTAGAAAAGTAATTATGATGTTTTGTTTGACTGATAAAAAGAGATAGAAATATAATCATTAAGCAGTGATATCAGATGATATCTTCATCTGCAACACTCTTTCTGTGTTTAGGTCTCTTGTGTTGTGGGGAAAAGGCAGAGGTTGAAAATGCATTAAATATAGCAGCTGAAGATGGTGAATGGCATAGGAAAAAAGAAAGAAAATGTGTAAAAACAATGTATTTCAACATAAATCAAATCCTTCTTTAATTGGTCTCTGCAATTTATTAAATTTATCACAAATCATGAGTAGTTTCAGGTTATCCACAGCTGTGAATTTTTAGAGTTAACCTTGTTAAAGAATGATCACCCTTCTAACACCCAGGCATCTGTGACTGTGCACATCTCATTGGATTGCTACCAGCTGGAAATCAGAGCGTGGAGCAGAACTCTGACCTTTGTGCTGCAAAATCAGAGGAAACAATCAACTGAAGGAGATAAAGGAGAATCCTCCTCGTTAAGGAGGAAGTGGTACAGAAATCAAATTCACTTGTGCAAAGATTCACTTTGCCAGCCAGCCCACCAAGGCGAGGAACTCCACCTACTCAGCCAGCCGCGGGAAGGATCTGGGAATTTTAACTCGGAGCATTAAATTAATCAGAGCACTGTCAGGAGTTGGCACAGCAGGGATTGGAAGGTCCATTTGCTGTGGAATTCTCTTTGGGGAAGAGCTGTAGGAGCAAACCAGGCTGCTCTTTCATTCTAGCCAAGGCAACAACAAAGACATCCAGTGACATTAACGCCAAGTAAACACAGAACAATCAAAGGAGCTATTTTCTCGCATAATATGAAAGTCACCACTGTATCGAGGACAAGCACAAGTCATATGTTCCTCTTAAGTCCTCCTTAATCCCTGCTTTGAGGATTTAAAGGACATTCAAGTGATTCATAAACCCTGTGCGTGTTGTCTGCACAAGAATGATTTTTACCCGCCACAGAGACAGCTGAGCCATGGGAAATTCTGCAGTGGGTCTCCTCAGTGGAATAATGCTGCTGCGTTCAGGAAGGTCTGGCTGAGGCTCTGTCTCGCAGCTGTAGCTTTAACATCTGACATCCTGATAATCCAAACTTATGGTTTATGGTGTGCCCTGATTCCCCACAGGGTTCTGCAAGTAATGTATGTGTCTTACCGGCATCGTTACATATCTGGCTGGGGAAGTAAGTCAAGGAGGAGCTTTGCATCAAGCACAAGCCAGGAATAAAGGCAGGAGGTCTCTTCTGACTGTTTATTGATCTGAGCCAGCATGACCAACTTCCTGGTTTAAAAAAAAAAAAAAAAAAAAAGAAGGGTAGAAAAATATCTGCTTGTTTTCAGAGAATATGTCCAGCTGGAAAATGGGCTGAAATCAGCAAGACAGTGCCTAAATATTGCTGCTTTTGAAGGTAACAACTAAACTGTGAAAGATGGTTTCAGATACCTTTTGCACAGTGTGTGTGAATTTATTTTTGCTCGGGTTTTTGGTTTATGCCTTGCTGTGGTGATCTGTTCTTGTTCCTCTTGCATATTTTTTTTTGCAGGTTCCTTGGCAGTGGCTCCTGCATCTATCACAGCTCCGTTCTGCAGCACGCAGCGGAAAGGAGATTATTCGGATCTATAGTCCTGTCAAATGACACTCCTTAAGATATTGTGTAAGCTTAAAAAGGTGAATTTATGCTCTGGCTTTTATACCTCTTTGTGCCTGAGACACTTTGATGTATAAGAATCTTTCAATAAAAGCAAATAAACACATACACCCACCACTTGCTGGGGCCGTGAGCTCTGAGAATTATTTTGTAGGGGGACTGATACCTTCATACCTCCGTTCTGAAAAGGAAAAAGAAAATTAAGAGAGACTATTTACAATGGCCTGGAGTGACAGGATGAGAGGGAATGGCTTCACACTGGCAGAGAGGAGGTTTAGACTGAATATGAGGAAAAAATTCTGTGAGGGTGCTGAGGGCCTGCCACGGGCTGTCCAGAGAAGCTGTGGCTGCCCCATCCCTGGCAGTGTTCCAGGCCAGGTTGGATGGGGCTCTGAGCAACCTGGGATAGTGGAAGGTGTCCCTGCTCTAGCAGGGGGTTGGAACTGGATGATCTTTAAGGTCCCTTCCAACCCCAGTTATTCTATGTGTCCATGAAATTCAAACACACTGCAAGAAGCAGAGAAAAACTGATACTGAAAAAGTATCGGAGACAAACTCTGGACAGGGCAATCTTTTTTTTCATCCACAGAATAAATCCTAAATGATAACTCCTAAAACCTAGATAAAGTTCTAGATGCTGGATTCTAGTCCCAGAACCCTGGTTCTCACTTGTGACCCTCAGCAGCAGCAGCATTTGCTTGGTCTAGACACTTTTCCTCCCCTTCCCATCTTGTCTTTTCTATGTAGACTGCAGTCTCTGTGGAGCAAGAGTTTGCATGTCCATGTGATGTGTAATTCAGGTGGCCCTGATCCTGTGCCAGTAGAAGAATATAAAAATCTCCAGTCTGAATCTCAGCAATGCAGCTGAAAAGTTGGAGAGGGAGCAACAGTACTGTTTGTTCCTAATGGAGCATGACCTCTGGCTCTGTCCAGCTTTGATCACTAAAGAAAAGAAAGCTTTCCCAGTCATTTCGTACTGCTTCCCCTGCTGTGCTGTTCTTTTTTGCTCCTGGGTAGCTCCCCAGCTGCAGCAGGAACTCCCAGCCCTCTGTCCCTGCTGGGGGGAAATGGTGCTCCCCACCAGCAGAGGTGTCCTGGATGCAATTATAAACCAGAGGGATCTCCTGTGGCATGAGGAATATCCCATTTACTCTGGATATTTAGCAAGAACTGGTGATCCAAAGTGTGCTGGCCCCACTGCAGCCCTCCTTTCCTTCAAAACCCCTCACGAGTCCTCTCTTGTAACTCCATCTTCCATGCTGGACCACCTGTGGCTTTGCAGCAGATGGCAATGCAGCACTGCCCGCTGCCAAGATGAGCCAGTTCATTTTTCCATCGTCTGCATCTTACTATGAAGCAGCAGAAAAAGAGGGAAAAAAACCCACACTTGGCAGATGATCTGTGGCAAGTTCTCTCCTGTTGTGGGGCTCTCAGCAATATGAGCACATCGATTCAAATAACTCAGGAATAAGCAAACTGAGAAGTCCAGAGACAGCTGGCCCTTCCTGACATGGTGGACATAGTCCTGAAAACAATCCACAGAGTTAGCTAAAATTCCAACCTCAGACTCCTAAACAGCTCCGATTTTCCCGTGCTTTTCCCAGGGGAGGGGCAGAGAATGTCCCCTGGTGCAGCATTTAAATGAAATATTCTTGGCATTGTAGCTTTCCTTTCTGCTCTCTCCACCCACTTTCATCACATTGTGTCTCAGCATTAGCCTGGCTTTTGGGCACATGATGCTGTGGAATTAAAAACTTCAGTTTTTAGCAGATTAGTCCAATCGACTTTCAGCTGTGACAAAAACAAAAGCAGCCTTCAAATGGGGAGCCAGGTGTCACAGCAAGGAATGCACAAGATATCCGTGGGGTAGATTTAGCTCAATTAAAAATATCCATTTTATTTCTCATTCCCTCTATGTATTTTTAATCACTTCAATAAAGGCAAATAAAGAGCTTTCAACTTGCTCAGGCCCACACTGAGTTAAAACTCATTTTATGATGGAAGAATTTTCCAATTTCCTATTTTTTGGAGCTAAGTAGTATTTATTTTCCATGGGCCACCGAATGTCTTCAAAATAACAACCAAAGCTTCATAAATACAAGCACAGCCTTCCTGTCCTTCTGAAACTCTGAATCTCTCTTAGAAAATAAACAGGGATGGACACTTCAAGATGATGGTTCCCATTCCAAGACCTGAAGAATTCCCATTCCAAGACCTGAAGAATTTTACAGAGGTCCCTCTTCCCACTCTTCTGCCTTGGGGCTTTGGCAGAAGGGAGCTGTGGAGCCAGATTCAAGCTCTTGGTGCAGTGCAAAGCCACGGCTTCTGATGGATTTGCTCCTCATTGAGGATGCCAGAAGAGTGAAAAAAAGGAAGTTCAGATACAGCCTCAAGGAGCAGCCTCCAGCAGCAGGTAAGTGAGCAGAACTAAAAGATAGAGAGCATCATCATTTTCCAGGGAGCTTGACAAAGTTTTCAAAGCAAACAGCATTTCTGATACCATGTAGAGTAAGTGCAATGCTCTGCTGTGAATCAAATTAGGCAAGAGATAGCAACATTTCAACATCTCCCCAAAAAAATCGTGCATTCAAAACAAACTAACAACAGAAAAAGGAAAGGAATATGACAACATCATAGCTAAAATGTGCCTTTCATCTCCTTGTGTCAGGATCTTAATTATTACAGATCAGCAATGTGCTATCCTGCTGCATACTTGTGAAACATCCATAAGGAATTTTTGGTTTGACTTGAAAACAAACAAACAAAAAAACCCCCATGCAAACTGTTTCAGCTAAGTCCAAGGGATCATTTTATATTTCCAAATGCACAGAAAACTCAAGTCACTTGCAGTCAAAAGTATCCCTCCCAACCCAGTGGCATTCATTTAGGCTCTGCAGCGTTTTCGCTGAGCTGTGCTGGAGTTTTGACTCGTGTAAATCAGGATTTTCGTGCCTGTGCTTGTCTGTGCAACAGAAATAGCAGGCAGTGGTGTGTACCTAGCAAAAACTGACCTAGCTGAGAAGTTTAAGTTGATTATCTTGGAGTACAAACCTGAGAAGTGAAGGAAAGAGAGTGTTTTCCTGTGCTGCTTTTAGTATGGGTGGAGCAAGAGCAGACATTCAGGGTGGACAGCTGGAGGTGCATTTCAAAGCACAGCAGTTAGATTCTCCAAAGCTTCCTGAGTCCAACAGCATTTTATTTTCCTGAGCTGCAAGAACCTGCTGGACTTGGAAGTCCCTGCATGGGTGAACACAAACACTGGCCATCTGGATATAGATAAAAAGATGGTGCAAATTACAGGAGAACAGGCTGCAGTAATGGTGTCTCAGAAAAGACTCAGTGAAACAGGAAAGTGTGGACAGAAATCTGATTAATTCTAAAGATTTATCTACTCAGTGCATCAAAATTTGACACAGTTCAGATACCTCAGATCCTTGGAGACAGGTATTTTCCTAAATATTTATTGGTTTTCAGATAACTGAACTTCTGTCTCCAGCTACAGTTGTGCAGTTGTGGGGTTTTTCCCCTTAAATCTGTTATCCCAGAGGTGCTACCACTATCCCTGATGGGTTCAGCCTTGGCCAGTGGCAGGTCCATCCTGGAGCCACCTGGAATTGGCTCTGTTGGACATGAGGGAAGCTTCCAGCAGCTTCTCACCCGTGCTACACAAACTTTGCCCTGCAAACCCAATGCACCCCAAAATGAAAATAACCACAGTGAAATGTTGTGTATTTTTCTCAAACCTCCTCTATGTATTTTTCAGGCTTAAATGAAGCTGATTTTAGAATATTACCTGTTCAAGGTAGAGCTAGGAATAGCTTCCCTGCCAGAAGCAGTTCGTGCTAAGTGCATGCTTTGAATGCAGGGCTGGCCTTTAGGGATCTGCTGGTACAATGCAAATGTGCAAAGATGGATGTGGAAATAGGAAAAATCCTTTCACACAGGCTCTTCATTTGAGCTTTCTTGTCCATAGAGAGCAGGGGTGCAAAGTTTAGCTGCCTGAACTTAAATTGTACCTCGGAGTATTTTGCTGTGTTACATTTTCTTTCTGTGACTTTCCCAAGTAGATATCTCAAAATATGATCTCAAACAGGCTCATTTGCTTCAAGGTGTTACCTTTTTCCAGCCAGCATTTCTTCATAATGTTCAGTCTAAATGTGCTCTCCATCAGTGTGAAGCCATTGAAAGTTGTGCCAGGGCATCCTACTAAAGAGAGGATTACAAAATATGTCATATAATGTTTATCCAGTCACAGCCAAAATAACACACTTTAATTCACAGGGCAATTCACAGCACCCCTTAGGATGACACAAAAGTGGTGAAGATGGTAACTGCAGAAAATTTCTACTGGTTTACTGGGAGAGGAAACATGAAGAGGGACCATTGACAAGGGCCTGGAGTGATAGGACAAGGGGCAATGGCTTCACACTGACAGAGAGCAGGTTTAGTTTGGATATCGGGAAGAAATTGTTCCCTGTGAGGGTGCTGAGGCCCTGGCACAGGTTACCCAGAGAAGCTGTGGCTGCTCCATCCCTGGCAGTGCTGAAGGCCAGGTTGGATCGGGCTCTGAGCAGGGGGTTGGAACTGGATAGTATTTCAAATTCATTCCAACCATTCTGTGATTCCGGGAAAGTGGTTTCAGGTGGTAAAACCACATCTGCCCACCACCCCCTCAAGCTGTAATTTGAATGAAACAACACAGGCCAAACATTGCTTTAGCCTTTTGCTCTTTGGATAATATTACCAGCTCTCCCAGGCTTGAGTGTAAGGAGCTTAACTCTGCAGCATTATTGTGACTAATCTCATCAGAGACTGCTGTGGAAGCCAGGCTCCCCTAAGACAGACGATGGGGAGGATCTCAGGGAATAAGGGAAGGGCAGATGGGGAAGCCCTGCATAAATCATAAAGAATAAGAAATAAACATTCAAAAGCTCAATGAAAATCCCAGATAAAAAAAACCACAAACAAACCCATGTCTAGTCTCAGGCAGCTTTGCACCTAAAAATATCAAAATCCCATTTCCGTTCTTTCATGGACTGAGGGAATGTAGCTCTGTATCAGAAGAATCTAATGTGGGCATGAACCTATATGGGACATTTATTGCTGGACTTTCCATGAGTTTAAAATCCATTTTACACTTCAGAAGTGCTACATTAGTAGTGGCAAGTTCACCAAATAATGTCACTCCATCATCCTGAAAATTAGTTTAACCTGGACCTCAAGGCAGCAAAGTTACCTTAGGAAAAGATTAATTAAAACAAGACTTCTTTTAAAATTTTCTTTCTCTCAGGTAAAAAAGAAAAAAATCACCTGGCTGGAAATTATAGGATGATAAGAGAGGAATTCTGCCTGAGACTGTGATGAAGACCAAAAAACCTGGGACATTTCAGATTTACCTATGGCTTCCAACAGAGACCAAGACAGAAATTTGTACCATAGAAAGGGCCAAAAGGATAGATCCAGCCCAGTGGGATAGATGGGAAGAGACCCTGGGCAAGGTTATGACCTTTCAAGAGGGAAAGGTGTACAGCTGGGAATCTGCTGTGACTTTTCTGTGGCTACAAGTTTCCAGAGTAATGTAAAATGTGCTTTCTCCAGTGATTTTGGTTCATATGCTAGGAACTCACCTGCTAAGGCAGCATTTTCTTAGCCAAAAAAAAGACAATCTCATGGAAAACTTGTGTTTCTGGAAGTATGTAGGCACTGAAAAATGATAGCCATGAAGACTGGACAAAATCACATCAGCTCATTATCTCAATCCACAGATAGGCCTAACCTTTGTCAGATTTGTTGCAAGGCATGTCAGAAGAATGGGGAGAGCTGGCTGGGAAAACATAAAATTGCCTGAAAGAACACATATTTATCCACTCATATCTGCCCATCCAGCCATTCATTGATCTTGTGCACACCCTGACAAGACATGCTTCCAGCTTCCTTTCTTTCTCCCCTCTCACATCAATCCAGGCAGTTGCTGGACATGATAATTATAGTAAGCTCTTAAATCCCAATAAATACTACCAAGCTGGCTACTCAGAGGCTTCCATGCTATTGACTTTTTAGCACAGTAATGATGATTAGACTGTATTACATCGCAGTACTTTTAGAGTTTTACCCCTTGACTGGACTTGGGGAGAGGGAGGAAATACTGTCAGAAATGGGAAGGAGATATTTCAGCCTGGAAAGAGGTTATGTTTTCAAATTCTGACTTTCAGAACAATGGGAGAATAATAAACATGTAGAGGTTCCTGTTGTTAGGCTCTGGTGTTCTTTCAAACACGCCAGTGGCAGAGAAAATGATGCTTCTGCTGCTGTGAGGGCTCTGGGACACCCAGTGCTGTGGAAATTTAGTTTATCACTGGCTAACTCATGTTCTGTAGCATGAGTTCAATTTCTTAGGCTGTACTTGCCAAAAGGGCCACAAGCTTGGCTTACTACTCCTGCTTGTGCCTAAATTCCATTGCCCAGCACCGCCAGTGGAAGTGCCCAAGGTTTTCACTACCAAGAGCAA
Source organism: Aleadryas rufinucha (assembly GCA_013397815.1). Classification (NCBI taxonomy): domain Eukaryota; kingdom Metazoa; phylum Chordata; class Aves; order Passeriformes; genus Aleadryas; species Aleadryas rufinucha. The sequence continues at coordinate 17,289 of VZTH01007621.1, forward strand.
AATCAGAACCAGGGTGGGGGGCAGTGGAAACAAAACCAGGGATGTAGCACCTCCCACCCTCCATCTGCATGTTGGGCAGGCATTGCCTCAGTCTCATATCAGCCCTACCTGCCTCCTCTCTCCATCCCAGCCGGGCCAGGAAAATCATGCAGCTCCCTGCAGGTTTGTTGTCCAGCACAGCTCACCATAAAGTTTAGGAAACACAAACTAGTTCTCCTTCTGGCCTAAACTCAGAGAGCTCAAACGATTCCTCTGAGGGAAATGCTTTCTGAATCTCAAATTTCTCATGATTCAGAACTTACTCAGAGCCCTTCTTTCCAGCATGTCTCACAAAAGGCACCATTTAGTTTTGCTGCCTCAAGATCTTTCTGTTCTGCAGCAGCAGCAGCAGCAAAGTAGGACCAGGGTGAGGAGGGAAACACATAAGATAAGTGAACGTTTGGCAGCCCAAATGGCTGAAAGGTGAGGAGGGGATCCTGGCACATTGTGAGTCAAGAAAAAGGAAAGTCAACAGCCACGAAAAAAATCTAGGAAGGGTTGATAAAACTGCAAGTGAAAGGAGTATGGTCTGGGTGGAGAAGAGCTGCAGGGGACCAGCAGCATTGCAGGGGCTATAAAATCTTTAGGGGACTATGGGTGAGTGGAGTGAAGCAAGGTTCATCAGATCCTTCTCCTGAATATGGTAAGTGGCTCTTACAGAATCTGGATATCAACAAATCCATCGGAACCAGGTGATTCACTCCATTTTGGTTGCTGCAAGTGCAGTGAAGTTCTGTGTACAGCAAACAGTGATTCACAAAGGATGAGTAAGGCCCAGCAGTCTGTGGCAGGAGCAGTGGAAACCTGCCAGGGCCACAGCAGCCCGTGTGTTCTCCATGGCACAGGACTGGAGTGACATGCCAATCACTTTCCCTCCTTACCTTCCATCGAAGTTTGTCCAGGCTCCTGGCCATAATCAAGGCCCATTGGATGCCCAGGTGATTGTGTACCGAGGCACAGCTTCTGGTTTGGGGCAGAATTGCTTCTGAAGGGCAAAAATAAAAAATACCAGCAGTACTGTAGTTCTTGGTAGAAATTGAGGCTCGGGTTCTGCCTGACACTGAGGAGGGCACAACAAGACTTCAGACAAAAATCACTGCTCCTGTCTAGGAGATGGAAATTTCAGGTGACTGCAAATACATATGAGAGGGACCAAATGAAAGAGGCCAAAGATGTGCCAGCTGAAGAGGAAATCAGCTGAAAGAGCCAGTCTTAGTTTCTTCAGCAAACTGCAATTCAAAGGCTTGATCACTGAGGATATAAAAAGGTAGATTTTGATATTGAAGCTATTTTATATTCCTCCTGACTGGTCTACAAAAAGAATGTTTATGTTTCTACTGCTTTGAAATGTGATATACCTTCCCACCCGTGTTTATTTGTTGCTCATATCCCTACTCACTTCCACTGACACTGAATATGCACAGAAAAAGAGCTGTCTTTATAAATTCCAGCATCTCCCTCTGTGAAAAACTTCCAGAGCAGGACATGGCAGCCATTTAGCAGCACACAACAGCCCTGTGCACCACGTCAAGGTATGAAGGGCTGCAGATTCCCATATCCAATTGCCACTGCAAGATGAAAGCGTAGATACTTAGGCTATAATTAACCACACTGAATTTGAGCAGTAAGCTAAGGTTAATGGTCCTACAACACCTGAGCAAAGTGTAATTGATCTCTTAGAGAGTGTAAGTGATTAGGAGATGGGTTTGTGTCACTGGAAGGTAGTGCTGTCAACACCACAGTGGCCATTAACAGTGTTCACAGGGCACCCCTTCAGCACCAGCCTAATGAAACGGATCTGCTTCTTCTCCCACATTTGCCAGCACCTTATAAAAATGGACTTAAGCTGATTCCATTGCCTTTTGTGTTGGTCACAGCCAGAGGAACTGCTCAAACAGGGATTCATACATCTCAAAATAATCCATTTCCTGCTCCTCCCAAGGTCAGGTAATGCTGCTGTCCCCATTTCATTACACCTGAGTCAGAGCTATAATATAGTACCTCAAGCACAAGGAATTGCCATGATGCTGCATCCAAGGTGCTGAAGCCTGAGCCACTGAGGATATGGCAAACTGAGATCAAAGAATCACAGAATTACAGAATGGTTTGGGTTGGAAGGGACCTTACAGATCATCCAGTTCCAACCCCTCCTACCATGGGCAGGGACATCTTCCACTATCCCAGGCTGCTCAGAGCCCCATCCAAACTGGCCTTGGACACTGCCAGGGATGGGGCAGCCACAGCTTCTCTGGGCAACCTGTGCCAGGGCCTCAGCACCCTCACAGGGAAGGATTTTTTCCTAATATCCAATCTAAACCTGCTCTCTGTCAGTGTGAAGCCATTGCCCCTTGTCCTGTCACTCCAGGCCCTTGTCAAGAGTCTCTCTCCATCTTTCCTGTAGGCTCCCTTCAGGCACTGCAAGGCCACAATGAGGTCACCCCAAAGCCTTCTCTTCTCCAGGCTGAACAATCCCAATTCCCTCAGCCTTTCCTCCCAGCAGAGCTGCTCCATCCCTCTGATCCCCTTGGTGTCCCTGCTCTGGAGTGGCTCCAGCAGCTCCTTGTCCTTCCTGTGCTGGGAACCCAGGGCTGGATGCAGCCCTGCAGGGGGATCTCTGTTAATGTGGACTTGCACATTAGCTCTAGTCCCACCACGGGACTCCAGCATGGGAGAATCCACCTCTGGAAATGAGAGGGAAAGAATAATAAAAACTTATTGTCTGATCAGATTCACCAGAGTTACCTTCCAGAAAAATTTCTGGGGAAATTTTCAGCTGCAAACCTTTTCTTCCCAGCAAAACCAAGCTTAACAAAAGAAAGTCAAAGAAAACAAACCAAAAAGTTTAAGGAAGAATGGAAGTCTCTCCCTTTTTCATTTTCATTCATGGATTTTATTTTAATTCATTACCTTGTCTACCCCATTATACAAACTGACCAAAACAATGAATGCTCTTTCTGATTGCACACTCCTTCTTAATGCAAATGTGTGCCTAAATTTCCTTCTCCACAATTAGTTGTATTTCTACTTGAGCTTTTCACTGTAGAACAGAAATAGATCTTATCTGACTCCAAAGGGATTGTTAGCAACGAGCGGATTAGAAGGAAAACAGATGCTGGGGCAGAAGAGATGTAGTTCTGCTCGTATTTTTAATCAGATCTAGATGCTGCCCCCAAGTTAAGAAACACTGCAGCCAGGGTGGACCTGCCCAGGGCTGAGTAGGTGTTTAAACTGCTTCTGCAGGGAGGTGTCATTTCCAACAGGCAGAAGCTTTGAGTCATTCAAGTGCGCAGAAGGTGCAATCCCGTTAAGGACAGTCTTCCCTCGATATCTTTCATCCTACTGCCCTTGGATTTTGAGAAACTTTTGAAAAGGATGTGTCTTTCAGCAGGTGAACCCCTTGTTTCTCTGGTGTCACATGCACACCTGAATACCTTTATTAGAAAGGTGAATAAGGGACATTCTTCAATTTTCTAACAACAGAAATTAAATTTTGCGGCCAAGTGAAGGCAGCTGGATCACAGCCACTGTCTGCCCATGCTGTTAGAAATTCCTCTCAAGTCCCCAGTGTACTGCAGAGGGGTTCACAATGTGAAGAATGCACACAAAATCTCTCGCTCAGAGCAGAGTGAGCTGCAGTTGGGGAAGGTTTTGGCCCCCCCATATCTGTCCCCCCCTTCCCTCTGCTGAGCTAAAGCACCAGGCATTAAGGTGCTGAGCCAAAATGTAGCATTTCCTGCAGGGCTCTGGTTGAGAGGCATTTGAAATATGACAGTGCAGACTAAAACTCGTGTTTTCTTAATGGCAAAGAGAGGACAAGGAAAAAAAATATTTTTAAGGACACAGAATTGCTTGGGTTGTCCAGTCAGCAGCAGAAACTTGTTAAGAGGACAATGAACACCAAATATACCAAATTCAGGTATTCCTGAATATTTGTGGGTGGTGTTTTTGCTTTTAAGCCGTAAAGAAAGCTTCTGACCTTGCAGTTGCATATCCCTATGGCAGAGAATCCTGTTCACTAATTCTTGCATTAAACCTGCATCTTGCCTTGGGAACAAATCCTATTAAATGGCAGGACAGGGACTAGAAAGGTGCAAGTTAGTATTTTGCCTATTTAGCAATAGTTGAACATAAGTTTAATCCTGGGTGTGTCAGCCCATCACATTCTGGGCTGGGAAATGTTCTGTTTAATACGTTTTCCATTGTTTTCCCAACAGCACTTGAAATCTTACTAAGGCAGCATTTGCTTTTTTTACAGTTCATTTCTCTGCTACAAATATCTTTAAAAACAGGCAGTTAGGCAATGTAAGACCAGAGATGGACGCCACTAATCTTCATAAAAATGAGCAGAACTGCTTTGTTTTCCGTCAGTGCTGCAGCCATAGCAAATGTGTGTCTGAACAGGCCAGCACAAGGGTACACACTGCCAATGTTCTCAGCATTAGTGCTCACCTTTCCTTCACCAGCCTATCAGAAAGAGGAAAGGGGAATTTGCCATCCTTTCTGGATGACAACTGCAATTCTGAACTTTCACACTTAGAGCTGAGAGCTTGATTTTGAGAAGAACCACAATAATGAACAAGGCAAACACTGCAATGGTGAAAAGGGAAGTTGTGGCCAGCACAAAACATTTTGTCTAATCTGATGTGACACATGAGACACCTTTTGTCCTTATGGCACTTTAATTGTTGACTGTTAATTGTTGACTGATTTAATTTCAGTTTGAAAAAGCTTATTGAGATGACACCTCAGGCTGGGGTGTATTCAGGATAATTAACTTTGCTATTACGTCAGTTAACATTAAGACAGGGGAAAAAATAGCTTTTAAAATGAAAATATAAGTCTTATCCAGCACAGCAAGCAGCTGTTCAAGCTTGGCTTCTTCCTTGATGTATATTTAGTCAAATGCACTGAGCCTGCAAGGGACCGAAAATAAAATATCTGTACTACAGTTTTCTTCACCCCCACTCCCCCAAACTCCCAGCAGCTCACAGATATACAAACCCAGCCTAAAATCTGAGCAGCAGGGTCTCCACTACCATATACTTGCCTAGCTCAGTAGCTGGACTTTAATTTAACACAAACCAATAACCAAAACCGGGAGAAAGCTGCTACAATGCACTCTGTGCTCTGCTATCCCCACGAGTGCATGGAACAAGCCTGGGAGTCCAAGTGTTCTCAGATGGCCACGACTTCTAGTATTTAATCATGCCAAAATTCACTTAGCCCTTGAAATCAGACAAGATCAAGCTTATGAAGTGTGGGAAGCTCCTCCAGCATTCGCTCAGTGGCAATTTACTGTAACTCCAGTAATGAATTCCTCCCATGAGGCACTTGCATATCTGAAGCACTATTTCCTGAGGCTGTCATGTCATTAATTTCCAGTGTTTATAGGCCAGTGGAGCTCCTGGATTTGCTGTGTGTAAAGGCTGGGCGATTCTAATGCATCTGCTGCAGTGCAGAGCATGTGTACCGAGCCTCCAACACAACCTCTTCAGAGGGAGGAGCTCAAAACAGAGGGCACCCCTAGAACTGGTAACACAAGTATTGGTAATACAAGTATTGTGAAGAAACTTGCTTTCAAATTACCTTTTAAGCACAAAGCTAAACACTTGCTCATCAAAATTAGGTTTTTAACTTGGATTTTCAAAACCCCTCTAAGGCAAATCAGATGGAGGAAATTTTCCTATATTCCCCCAACCTGAGTTCAAAATTTTCACTGTGAACCATTTCAATCTGAGTAACTGAAAAAACCACTGCTATTTGTTGGTGCTGTAATGAAACATTTTATTCCAGATTAGAGCAATATCTCAGGGGGGTTTTTTCTTCTTTTTTTTTTTTTTTTCATTTAAAATAAATTTTTAAGACTGAGTAGATTTTTTCTTTTACTGTACAAGTTTTTTAATCAACCAAGTAAACAAAGACTGTAGTACTCCATCACCTCTTCTGTGAGGAACTACAAAGGGATTTTAAGGCATCAGCAATGTGCCTGTAAAACAGTGGATTCTGACCAGAGGAGGGAAGATGCTGAAGGCAAGGCAGAAGGTTAAACAGTAGAGTAAGCAGCATGTCAGGAAATGCAGAGAACAGTGTCATTTATTTTTGTCCAGAAGCTTTTTCGCTTGACAGAACTGAAGAATCCCATTTTATAGGAGGTACCCGTAGGACTTGCAGACTTCAAGTAATTCCTTCTAAATTTTCAGCCAGAAAAAACAGTATTTCCATTTAGGTGTGTGTGTGTGTGGTGGAGGGATGGCCCTGCCTTGGCAGGAGGGTTGGACTGGATGATCTCCACAGGTCCCTTCCAACCCAAACAGTTCAGTGATTCTCTGACCATAGATCCTGCTCTAGGATTTGGATCACAGCAGGAATTTATCACTAGAAAATTCCTCAAGAAGTCTAAGAAGTCCTCAGGGAACATGTGCTGATGTAACTGCTGTTGGATAGTTTTCTTATTGTTCTTCCCTGTATTCCCCCCTGTGTGAATCTAAAAAACACCTAAAACATTTTTAGTTTTTTCAAGGTCATATTTTTTAGTTTAGAGTTCTCTTTGAAATAATTATGGTTTTTTCCTCTCACAAAGGGAAAAAAAAAATTGTGATTTATACCTACATCTCCTCTCAGGCAGTTTTGGCTTTTAAAGCTTTGAATATTTGTGCCTTTCCATAAAGTTAAGGGAGCAGATCATTTATCTGTTGATTCCTAACATTGCTGTAAGGTAGTGAACTTTCAATATATTGGTTTGTGGTAGCAACCAGGTAGTCCAGATGAGTCCCTGCCTAAACATCCTACAATCCAAGCAGGTAGAGAGGATGTTTTATGGGAAAATGAGACAGGGATTGATACACACGTGAATGCTGGACACATCAGCCTCTCTCTGCCTTGGCTACCAGCACCCAGCATCTGTGGCAAAAGTGGGATTTGTTTCCTTGCACACATGGAAAAAGAAGTTCCAATGCTAGGATCCTGCAGCTCTTCGAAAATAACTTTCCAAACTGAAAAATAACAAATATAAAATAGGTAGTGTTGTCTGGAAACAAACTGGAAATACACAGAAGATTTGTGGAATAGAATTTTTTAACAAAATACAACTTTCCTGATAGCTACAGCTCTCCTCTCAGCCTCTGCAGCCCTCTGAGACTTAGGAATGTCTGCTTTTCAGGGAGATTGGACAATGCACAGCTTTTAGTTGTACCCTTTGCCATCTTCCACAGGCACGGTGCCACTCAAATGAAAGTCATTAGCCTCCTTTCCAGTCATGCTCACTTGGAGGCTGAGCTCAACCACCCACCTACTCCCCAGTCCTTGTCAGCTGGTGATTTTTCACCTCTTCTCTCATCACCCTGCCGTTCCCAACATCCCATTAAACCCTGCCCGTGTGTCTGCTGCCCTGCCTTCGCCCGAGAACGCTCAGCCCTGCAAGCCTCGATAAAGTGGATTTAACCTTCAGCACGAATATCAAGTCTCACATGACTCAGGCACACAATTAAGCTTTGCAAGATAAGGGGCTAATTAATTTAATTGCCAAACAGAAAGAGGGAACTCCTACTCAGGACTGCCTGAAATCATGTTGTTAATTAATTATTTATTTATTTGCCATTTTAATTTGAAACCAGAAGGTAATGGAAATGTGAACAATAGCTCCCTGTTCCTCCCTTTAAATTTTGATTTTCCAGGTCAAATGGAAGCCTCTCTTTTAGTACATGTGGGAGGGAAAAAAAAAAAAAAAAAAAAAGACTTTCTGATGTTTCAGATAGAATTTTAAAAGCTCTACTTTTACTTTAATCGAGAAGTAGTGGCATTAAACAATTAATACATTGTCCTCTATCATGAGACATTTGCACTAAATGTGATAGTGTTAACGAACTGTTCTGTAGAAAAATGTTTTGAAATGGGGTAGATCTGGCTGACCCCACTGGAAACATGTTTATTAGTGACTGACCCAGGGTTCTGATAACCAAGAGGATTTAGAACACACCTGATTTTAAGTGGAGCAGTTCAATCAATATATGGAATATCTGCTCAAGTGGTTAAGGTTAAAAAATTGCATAATTAGCATTTAACTAAACCACAAATCTAAATGTGGTTCTCAGAAGAAGTGTTTCTAATTTTTTCCCCCAGTTTTCCCCAGGAATTTATTCAGGCTTTTTGCAAAATTTTTGTGTTGGAATAAATGTTGTTAGTACTTTCAACCTGTAAAATGGCCTGAGTTGGACAGAAGTTCTCCAAAAGTAAGTGGAAGCCAAAATTTTATTCTTTCTTCAGAATACATTTTTCTCAGCTTTACTTCAAGTCCGTTCTCATGACACTGAAGATCATTTTTAATGTACTAATATCCTTTTATCATGAAATTCGGTGTGGAAATGGTCCAGCACTCATTCACTACTTCTGTCCTGGAGCAGTGAAGAAGCACAGTTAATAAAGTATTTGCCATCTATCTAGTAGCAGTTTCTGCCGCATCTTCTGAGATGATAACACCCAGAGCAGCAGGAAAACAGTCAAATGAGCCACTCATTCCAACTCCGCAGATTCATTGCAGTCTCATCAGCTGTTTTCTTATCCAGCATAAAATGCATGAGCAAATGTGCCCATCCTCGAGACTCCTCTGAGGAATTTTAAAGCTTTCCAGCAATGATCACTGAATCACAAAATGGTTTGGGTTGGAAGGAACCNTGGCTGACCCCACTGGAAACATGTTTATTAGTGACTGACCCAGGGTTCTGATAACCAAGAGGATTTAGAACACACCTGATTTTAAGGGGAGCAGTTCGATGAATATATGGAATATCTGCTCAAGTGGTTAAGGTTAAAAAATTGCATAATTAGCATTTAACTAAACCACAAATCTAAATGTGGTTCTCAGAAGAAGTGTTTCTAATTTTTTCCCCCAGTTTTCCCCAGGAATTTATTCAGGCTTTTTGCAAAATTTTTGTGTTGGAATAAATGTTGTTAGTACTTTCAACCTGTAAAATGGCCTGAGTTGGACAGAAGTTCTCCAAAAGTAAGTGGAAGCCAAAATTTTATTCTTTCTTCAGAATACATTTTTTCTCAGCTTTACTTCAAGTCCGTTCTCATGACACTGAAGATCATTTTTAATGTACCAATATCCTTTTATCATTAAATTCAGTGTGGAAATGGTCCAGCACTCATTCACTACTTCTGTCCTGGAGCAGTGAAGAAGCACAGTTAATAAAGTATTTGCCATCTATCTAGTAGCAGTTTCTGCCGCATCTTCTGAGATGATAACACCCAGAGCAGCAGGAAAACAGTCAAATGAGCCACTCATTCCAACTCCGCAGATTCATTGCAGTCTCATCAGCTGTTTTCTTATCCAGCATAAAATGCATGAGCAAATGTGCCCATCCTCGAGACTCGTCTGAGGAATTTTAAAGCTTTCCAGCAAAGATCACTGAATCACAAAATGGTTTGGGTTGGAAGGAACCATAAAGATCATCTTGTTCCAACTGCCCTGCCATGGGCAGGGACAGCTTCCACCATCCCAGGTTGTTGGGAGCTTCAGCCATCCTGGCCTTGAACACTTCCAGGGATGGGGCAACCTGTGCCAGGGCCTCAGCACCCTCACAGGGAACAATTTCTTCCTGATATCCAATCTAACCCTGCTCTCTGTCAGTGTGAAGCCATTGCCCCTTGTCCTGTCACTCCAGGCCCTTGTCAAGAGTCTCTCTCCATCTTTCCTGTGGGCTCCCTTCAGGCACTGCAAGGCCACAATGAGGTCACCCCAAAGCCTTCTCTTCTCCAGGCTGAACAATCCCAATTCCCTCAGCCTTTCCTCCCAGCAGAGCTGCTCCATCCCTCTGATCCCCTTGGTGTCCCTGCTCTGGACTGGCTCCAGCAGCTCCCTGTCCTTCCTGTGCTGGGCCCAGGGCTGGATGCAGCCCTGCAGGGGGGTCTCAGCAGAGGGGCAGAGGGGCAGAATCCCCCCCTCACTCATAGGGTAGAGGATGGTAGAGAAGAGCCAGCAGGCAATGCTCCTCCTGAGCTGGATTTCCCCAGTAAGGGAATCTGTGGCCTCTCCCCCTCTGGGGCATGCCCAAACTCTGTCCCAGGATGAGAAAGGAGAAACTGGACACCCTCCTGGGCACTTTGTTTCTGTGGGAGATGGAGCAGCAGTCAAGGTTCTAAGTGGCAATTTGGAACAAGGCTCTGCAGCGGGTTACAGGACAGGGATAAGTTAGTCATGAGCACAGATGAAGAGTAATCCTGCATTAGTCACACCACAGATAATAAGAGCTGGAAAATGATGACATGTGAGCCTCATGTTAAACCCACTTATGCTTAATTCTCTGTGCTGAATATAAATTGTTCTAAAGAACAACGCATTCCCACAGAACTATTCTTCACATCATGCCACGAACATCTCTGTCATCTTGATTTAGGCCATTTAAATGTCAGTAAGACAAGTTAACACTGCCTAAGGGCAGCTCTGTCCCATGCACCAGAAATCTTGTTCTATCATATTCTATTTTCCTGCGGTGCCTCATGAAAAGATGCAACTTTCGCACGCAGAGGTGGGTTTGCAGTGGGGTTCCAGGGGAGAGGGATGCTGAATCCCCTTTCTCCCCCAGTATCCCTCCTCAGTGCAGTATGGGATATAAAGAATTAAGATCCAATGTGACTTGGTGTATCTCTGCCACCACCCTGCCCCTGCTGTCCCCAGCCTGCCATGTGGAAATGCTTCCCTTCCACTCATTCCAGCCCTGAATGCCTTGATTCTCCAGAGGTGTGTTTCTATGTCCCAAAAAACCCCCAACTGAAAAGCCATGGATGATGAGGGAGCACAAGTCAAGTTTCCCACACAAATACAAGGTGCCCATCTGCCTTGCAACAGCTTTGAATGCCTAAAGATCCACAATTTCTACCATCAGACAGGATTATTAGACACTGAAAACACAGAAAATATCATAAACCATAGAATCAATTAGGTTGGAAAAGACTTCTAAGGTCATCGAGTCCAACCTTTGACCAGTCCAACCTTTGACCATGGTGGTCACAGAGAAACTGGGTTTTGAAGGGCAGAATATTCCTGAGAGAAAGGGGAGTTAGTGTGTTGATTTCTGAGGATGCAAGTTCAACATAAAAAGCTATAATGAATTTTTCTTTTGGCAAAAGTGGGTGTAGAGCCTGACAGCATTAAAACCTCCGAGGTGAAATTTGAAAATGTTAGCAGATTATTAGCAGCATAAAATAGTGCAGAAAGCTGCAGAGCTGAATTAATGAAGTGCTGCCCTCTCAACCCCTTGCAGCCTGTTTGAGGAGAGGTTCTGAACCTCCTGCCACAAGGTCCCCTCACCTGAAGCCATGGGGTTGCATGGTGCAGATGACACTCAGCCAGGTGCCTCCTACCTGCTGAGGTTCCAGGTTTGTCCCACCTGCAGGAGAATTTCGGAGCAGCTGCTCAAAGGCACCTATGAAGGAGAGCTAAAGCAAATTTTATGAACAACCAACCTTTGGGTCCTGGGAGAGCTGTACCTACTCCTGCAGCTTTCTCTAAAGGCAACGTGTAGCTTGAGACTCACAGGAAATATATTTTACCCACCCTTCTGGAGACTGAACTTTTGAAGCACTGTCACAGCATTTTTTCCTAATGACTTTGTGTATTTGTCCTTGAAGAAGAACAACAGCAGCTTTGGGGTGGGGAGAGAAAGAGATAAATGTTCTCTGAAGATGCTGTTTCTGGAGGTTACTTTTAGAAAGCCTGGAGTCTGCTGCCACTAAAATCAGGAAGAAAGTTGTCACTGGCATCAGTGGGAACAAGACCACGTGCAGCAGTTTTACATTCAGGCTGGGTTAGGGAATCTTTTGTTCTTGCCTCTGGTTTGCATGTCTTGTTTACACAGGGCAGTTAATGCCAATAAAAGGACTAACAACCCCTAACAAGCAGCTGTAACAGATAACCCGGTGGGTATGGGATGGATTGTGTTACAGCAGGGAAGGGGGGATTTGTAGCTCTGTGTTATATTAGGATGCTGTTTTCCCACACAGGGAGCAAATTCTCCAGTGGTTAAATCGAAGCAGGGATCCAATTTATTTGTACTGAATCACTCCTTCTGTCCCCACCCCGGAGCACACTCTCCCTGGGAAGAAGGCAGCCTGAAGGTATTCATCTCCTAGCACCAATGTCTGGGTGGTGAATATGCCAAGCACCTTAGCAGGAGGTTTCAAAGGTGTTTCCCTGCAGCAGAGAACTGATAAAACTCCTGTCTCTAAGGTTTTTTTACATTTTCATGGAAATAAAACTCCTGTGACTGACACAGTAGCATCCACCCATTCCCTGCAATCCCCCCTGCCCCACATGCTTCAGCATTGCCATCTTTCCTTTGCACACCCTGGATTTCTCTTTGGGGTCCTTCTCTGAGTCCCAGGCTCTGCATTTAACCATGCAAAGGTCGGCTCTGCACACTCCCTCTCTTGTCAGCTCTCTTCTCTCCCTATGTGTTCTCAACCTCAGCCCTTCCCTTCCACTTCCCAGTGTCTTCATTTACTCAAATTCACTTTCCTCCATACCCCACCCTGCTGCAGACCCTCCTTCACTGTCCCCTCTCCCCTTTCTGTTTCCATCAGCTTGGCTTGCACTCTCAGCATCCCTTCCTTCCTCCTTCTCAGAGTTACTCTCAGTACGCCCTGTGTCCCCTTTTGCCATGACCTTTAGGCTTTCCCACACTGATACCCTGATCTGGTATCCAGCAGGTGCCCCCCTGCCATCTCCAGGCATGTCAAACATCAGGCTGTGCAAAGCATCCCTGTGTGTGAAGGTTTTGAATCTCCAAGCAGGAAACCCAAGGCAATGCTGTATGAACTGAGTTCTCTCTAAGGCCACATCTGCTACCTCGGGGTCTGGGCTCTGTTTTGCACCTATAAAGACTTGTGCCTCCAGCCTGGAGTACAAGGCATCCCTGCCCTCAGACAAGCACCTTCAAGCTCTGCAATCAACCCACAGCAAGGGTAATCCTGCATTTTTCTTGCAGTGTCTGCTTGGTGCCAACAGGGTCTCCTCGATTTGCAGTGAGGAGTCCAGATGTGGATCCATCTGAGGCATGGCCAAAAGATTGGAATATGCCCTGTGCTGCTGGATCATGTGGATTTAACTTTCAGTGTCTTCTGAGGGAAAAGCTATGAAAGAGTTTAACTCTCTTTGCTAAAGGGTTTCTGTTCTTTTCTGACATCCCTCTGTATTATTAGTGTGTCTTTCACTAATATCTTCTCTCATTAATACCTTCTTTTTATTTCCTCACTTCCTTCTCTTCCTTCCAGCCAATTTACAAACCCTTTAGCAATGGCAGAGCCATGGGGCAATGGCTTCACACTGACAGAGAGCAGGGGTAGATTGGATATGAGGAAGAAATTGTTCCCTGTGAGGGAGCTGAGGCCCTGGCACAGGTTGCCCAGAGAAGCTGTGGCTGCCCCATCCCTGGAAGCATCCAAGACCAGGTTGGATGGGGCTCTGAGCAACCTGGGATAGTGGAAGGTGTCCCTGCCCATGGTGGGGTTGGACCTGAGTGATCTTTAAGGTCCCTTCCAACCCAAACGATTCTATGACTGTATGAAGAGGTCAGGGAGACAGCAGCCAGCTTTGCAAATGAGGTCATTACAGGCAAAGCTGGAAATTTAACCCAGTCCCTGATAGGATTGGGCTGACTCCCACTGTGTTTGTTCCTCAGGATACGCCCAGTCTGGGTTTGGTCACTGTCTGCAAAAACAGCTTTAGCTCTTAAGCCCTGCTCTTCTTGCCAGCACAGATATGAAATCCAGCAGATAAAAACTGGGATCCTCTCCCTGCACCTTCCCCAGTAAAGGAGGAATTTGTGTTCCCTGTAGAAGGCTCGTGCAGAAGATGGTTGGTCTGTGTGTGCTGCTTGCTGTTCATTCAGCCAGCGTGCCAGGCTGCAACAAGCCCTAGTTTATGTCGCTTGTTAAGGAGTTTTCAGCAAATTTTCTGCTATAAAATGTGGCCATGGCAAAAAGAAACCTTTCATGGCAATGTTTTCATTCAGTGAAAACTCTGGGGACACAGAATCCTGGGTCCAGGAGGAAAACCGTGATAAAAAGCAGTGTGAACGAGTCTATTTTCCTTGTGTATAACGAGCGGGTTTGTTTCCCAACACCTGGATTAGGCAGGGAACTTCATTCTGGGTCTTCTGTCTCTCCTGTACTCAAGGAAAGCCACATCCAAAGGGATCTTTCTAGCTCAGGGCAGGTGTTTCACAGTTTTCCCTGCTAGAGCGTATCTAACCTGCATAAATACTTAAACACTTGCTGAGAGAGGAGAGTGTTTTGCAAGAGATTGATTTGACAGTGCTGTTGTTCAGGCGTTCACACAGGATGTGGGAAACTGAGGTTCAGGTCCCTGCCTCAATGAATATTTAATTATTTATGGAAAGCGGAGCAGCTGCAGTAGGGAGGAGTGAGACACAGTAATGCCTTTGCAGTTGGGGCACTTATAGGGGATGTTGGAGATGAGCAGAGCAAGACCTCATCCCCAAGTCTCCCACATTCCTGGTGACTGTCCCAGCCATGGCTGCCTCACTTGCTCTGTTACCTCAGGGGAAACCTCCAGAGCTTGCTCCTGTCCCACTGCAAAAGTTTTAAAACCTCTGTGTAGTACAAATTACTCCAGTTCTGGCATTTTTCAGCTTTTCAGACCTCTGTTTTTTCAGTGTCAATGTTCTTTTACACTGTACCAATGTTTAAAATGCAAATTAAAAGATTTCTGTCTTCCTGTGACCTCTCAAGGAAGCAGTCTGAAGAGTTTGCTGTATTTTCAGCCTGAATTCCAGGGCCTACTGGTCTGGGCTCCTGAGTACTTCTGTGGCCGAGGAAAAAATAATTTAAAATAAATAAATAAAATTAATGGACTTTATATTTGGTTTGGACAGTCATAAGGCTTGAGGTCAGGCTTGCAGGAGCAATTTCCGTAGACTAACGCTCCCAAGCTGTGTCTTATAATGTCCTTAAGGATCAGGAAAGGAGGTTGTAAAAATAAAATACCCACTCTGAAGAAACATGAATATTATGTTCTCAGGCCTCACCACAGAGGTGTTGGCTTATCACCTCCAGGCACTCCTCATGGAGCCCAGGAGCTCGGGCTCAGTGTTCCACAAAAAGTCCACACGCAGAGGAAGGAGTGGACATTGTGCAGCAGGTGGGGTGAACTTTTGTATTTTGTGGTGTCTCTGGACTTCCATCCCAATCCTTTACTCTCCTTCAGTTTGTGACCCCCTTTTTATGCTTGCTATTTGCACCAGTCAGAGAATTTATGATGTGAAATCCCAAAGCTTCATCCTTAAGTTCACACAGTCATCCCAGGTCGTTATTGCTTGGCCTCTGTAGTCCCCAGTGTGGAATTTAAGCCTGTCAGATTTAACTTTGCTGCTCATCCCCTCAAATACAGGTGTCTCTGGGTGCCTGACTTCAGCAAACACTGGTTTTCTTCAAAGTTTCCACCACCTAAATGCCTTCAAAACCATAAAATTCTCCTTAGAGCAAATGGGTGTGCAAGTTCCCCTGGCTTTCTGAAGTACCTTGGAGTTCACCTTGCTGTTATCTTTCTCCCTGGACTCTAATTTTACCCTGTTTTGTTTAGTTTGCTGATCTCCCTGTCTCCATCATCACAACCATATATTCATATTGCTGCTTCCTCATCTTCCAGCTTGCTGAAATCCTCTTTAACTTAGCAAGGAGTGTAAAACTGAACATGTTGCTATCCGTCAGGGACACTTGGCAGATAGGGATAGCTCTGCTTTGAGGCAGGGAAAGGACATGAGTTGGGAATGGCACCCAAACTTCTCACCTGCTCAGTGACTGGGGCAGCTCTGGGCTCAGAGTAGCTGAAGAAGGGCCCAGATCAGATGGACTGCTCCTAAACAGGAGATGACTGCGTGCAGACTGGAGTTAGGACTAGTTAGGAAAGGTCAGTTCCATGCACAGGAAGTGCTTTCCCAGCTTTTCCAGGCTTTCCCAGCACAGGCAGTGACCTTCCAGCCCCCAGGGATGCCCCCAGACACACGCAGGTTTAATGCAACAGACACAGCCTGGTTGCCAACTCCAGCAGGATCAAGGACCTCGTTTTTGTCTTTCTAAATTCAGAAAACCTCCTGCTTGTGGGGAAGGGTAAGATATGTCCTACTTTGCTGCTTTGTGAAAGGCCATTTAGCAATAAGTATGTAGCAGAGGAGGTAAAATTTGTTGCACAATCCATCAGCCTGACCTTTGCAGGAAATAAAGCTCTGCTTTGGAGCTCATCAACAACAACTCATGGCGTGATTTACTGCTGGGGCTCCCTAATTTTATGCTAATGTAACTCTATTGATTTCTGCAGATTTGCAGTGGTATTACATGGGAGCAACACGAAAATAAACTGAGCACTCAGTGTGATGAGGGGACTGTGTGACAGAAAGCTTGCCTGTGTTTTCCAATTTTACCAGCTAGCCTAATAAAAGCCGCTACTTCTCCAGGCACTCCTCAATGCCATCAGCCCAAGCACGGTGTTAGTTTAAAAAAATGATAAATTACTTTCTCTTACTGCTGTCTGGATCTAAAGCTATTTGTGAATTACTGCCAGTAGGTATTTCAAGAGAAAAAAAATAAGAAGAAATTAAAATCAATTCAGCAAATGCCCCTAAGTAGTAAAAACAAAGGAAGATTTGTAAATGACCTGTGCTCAGCATATCTGTCACCAACAGGGATGACAATGTTTGGCTGTATTTTTCCAGTTGATTTGTAACCACCCTGGAGAACAATGAAAGTTGGCTGAAACTCTTGTGCTGCCACTTATTTCTCTATTTGTTTGTTGAGGTTTTTTTGTCTCTGTACTGAACACAAATGTTCTCCTTTAGGCTACTCCTCTGACTTTTGGTTCATGCTGCAGAAGGAAAAACATGAATCCCTTGACAGCTGCTATTCTGACTTATCAAAGACTTGCTTAAAACACATTAGAGTCAAAGAAAGGCTGCTATGCAGCAAACAGACACAGGACAACAGGGTGAAAAGATGCCAAAACAACTCCTTTGCAAAGCAAAGTTTAGAAAGCAAAGTTTAGAGTGAAGCAGAAAAAGACATACACATAAAATTGACCACATGACAGGGAATAAGGAGCACAAAGATTCTTCTTGCTGGGGAAAAATAAATCCATGGGACCTCCTCAGGTGGAAGAGCATATTCATTAAAAATTTCTGGCAGTGGATTCTCAGTAGGATAAAGAAAGGGCGTCTCATTTTTTGACAGGACAAGCTTTGTACCTCACACTTTGTCCAGAAGCCTTCTTTGGTCTCAGTGCCTGGCTTCTGACACCTGCATGGATTCATTTCCACCACAAGCTCCTGTGTACACCTTCTTTCAGGATGATGCCTGTCAAAACAAAGCCACGAATTCAACCACTGGCACTTCCCTCATTCCATGGAGTTATCCCTAATGCAAACTAGAAATTAAAGCTGTGCATTTTTTTAAAGGAAGTTTCTGGATTTTGGCAGAATATGGAATAGGGAATATGGCTAGGGAAAAATGATTCTCCACAGAGCAGGAGAGGAGCTAATTTAATGCTATGGGGATAGAATAATAGTACTATCAAATTTCTAAGGAATATTAGGCAATCAGCAACACCATCTCCATGCAATCTCAGATGGCCAAACAGGAAAATTATCTAGAGTTACTGAATTTCACTGACCAAGGCCAAAATCTGAGATTCCAATTGGAGGATGTTCATTCAGGGTGGTAAGGGATGAACCTGCAGTACCAGAAGCTGTTTGGATTCAGCTGACGGCACCTCTGAGTTTCAGGTTAGCTGGTGGTCATAAAATGGATCAAGAACTGGCATTCCTTCATTCATTCATTCATTACTGGGGACACAAAGGAATGTTTTCCTTACCCTGCATCTACCAGCTTAGTCTCGAACAGCTGGCAAGACTGGTGAGGTACAGGCATGGCTACCCAGAAGCAGGGAAGAATTCAGGGAACAAGGGAGAAGAGCTTTACTTAGGTTCCCATCCTAGCTCCCCATTAGTCTTACAACCTGCTGCAAAGGACCTTGTCTCTTGCTTTTCACCCAAGGTGCTGCCTGTGGAATATTTAGTTCCACACACAGCTGCATTGGTCCTCTAATACACACACACACACTCTTGGTGCTCTTCCAAAGGTTTTCTGGTCTGCCAGAGCATGAAGGGGAAGTAAATAGCACACACAGGCTGCCTTCCCACTGCAAGCAGAGAGGATCAGACTCTCAGACCACAACAGCAGAGTGTGGTCAGTCCCCTGCAGCCAAACATCCCCTTAGCCAAGCTGGGCCCATTGCTTGCTGCTCTCCAGCATTATCAGGGAATATTATCACTCATATTAGCCCCCAAGTCCTTCGAATTCCACTGCAAGATGTGGCAGACAGTAAGATGGTAAGATAGCACCCACCAAAGTAAAATGAACCCCAAATCTCTGCCTCTGAGGGCTGTGACAAGAGTAGGGGTGTGGGAACTGCCCTTTTTCTCAGGTTGGGAGGGAAAGAGCACAGGAGACTGGCTATGGGAATCCCAGGCTGTGCTTCCCATTTCTTATTCTGCCTGGGAAACTTGGAGACGGTGAGGAGTGAGTCTGAGGGGTGGGGGAGCAGGAGGGTTAGGGACAGGAGGCCTTTACTAAAGGTGTGGGAAGCACGGGCACCGTGCAGCCGTGAATCCAGGGCTGGCAGCAGGCACGGCAAGACTGTCACGTTCCCCACTCTGCCTGGAATTACCTCACTACCAGCATCTCTTCCACAAAAGCTCTTTCACACCTTCTACAAATGTGCAACAGTAAACAAACTCCCACTACGAGTGAAAAAACTCTGCCAGTGTAAGAAAACTCGAGCAGGTTTTTTTTAAGCTGAGGAAAAGTGCATAAAGGTTGTGCTGGCTTGTTAAGCTGTATGTGCATGAGGAATTTGTGACCTGCTCCAACTTTTCACAGGACTTATCCTGGCTTCCCATAGGTTTGCACAGGTATATTGCAAAATATCCCTTTTGTTCCCTTTGAAGTGAAACACTTTTTCATCAGTATTTGCTCTGCAGTGGATTGAGCTCATCCTTCATGTTCCTGCAAAACTGAATGGAGAATTACACAGGATCATGTTTGAGTATCTGATTTGGTGGGATTCTGGTGAGATTTGGTGGGTACAGAGGCATATCCATAGAGTGAACGAAATTCCATTGTTCTTTGCTTCATTTCCAACCACCAAGAGTGAGGCAGTTAAACATGTGAACTCAACCGGCATTTTATTCCAAGTTTTCCACTGAAAATTTCCATGGCTTAAAATCACGTCTTTCTTAAAACAGTAACATGCAATAAAGTACAGTACATGACCCCTGCCACTAAGCAAAAACCAAAATCTACAAAAACCTGTGTGTTTTCAACAGCTCAAACACTGGGTGCCCTTGGGTCCAATGCAAGCACAATGCACTTTGGTTTGCCTCCTATTCTTCAGGGCATTTCTTTCTAACTGCTCAGTGGGAATTAGAACATGAAATGACCTGAGAGAAATCTCAGAGCACCAAGGTCTATATACACACCAAAAAGTGGTAGAGAAACTACCACTGTTGCTGTAAGTTCATCATAAGAAAGTTCATCAGCCTTGAAGCTAGAGTAGAAAACAAGGGTGTGAAGGTTTGAAAGCAAACCAGTGAGAGACTCCAAGTCAGAAATACAATTTAGTAGGAAAAATAAAATAAATGCAATAGTACAAAAAGCAAACCACTGACAGAGTCAGAATACAACCTGGCATCCTGTTGCTCAGGGTGTTGGTAGCAGTCTGAATGAAGTGGTCCTGTTGAAGCAGTGATCCTGCAGAAAAGAGTCTGGTCTTCGCCTGAAGGTCCAGTGGTGTAGCTCTTGTCCTCCGGGAGTCCCGTAGGTAAGGGCTGCCTGTGCTGTTCCAAACCTCTGATTATATACAGATGGGAACTCTCAGTTCCTCCTCCTGGGTGGAGCATCTCACAATGGGATGGTGAGTCATGAGGCAAGGCATTGATGGGCCCATTAACAGGAGATAGTCCAGAGCGAGTTATCTGTGAGTCATGTGGCAGGGTCCTTGATTGCCCATTAACAGAGATAGCCCCCAGAGGGAGTTATCAAGGATGAGTCATGGTAGCAGATAGGAACACTGCCCCACCTGCTCCAACAGCTTATGAGGATGGTGATAGAGTACATGCTTTTGGTTACATCTTATATTGTAACCTAGGGCAAAGGGAGAAAGATTTTCTCATAACTCCAAGAACGTCCTTTGCTACATAAACAGCTCAGGCTGATGTTGAGCTGATGAGGGCTAAAGGGTTTGGTGAAAGCATGCACAGGAACACCACCTGCACCACATGATTGTTGTATCACCCCTACTCTGCACTGCAGAAAATCATAAAATCACAGAAAGGTTTGGCNTCCTACTGATGGTCTTTGTAGTATTAAACGTGGGCTTGGGAGTCATCTACATGAGCTCCTCAGACCTGTGCAGCAGCAGAAGTCTCCCAAGAAAGAATCGGTCACTGCTTTGTGAAGGGCTGGTTGCAAATACAGGCCTGGCACGATGGCTGCTGACAAAGGCACTCCTTGGAGCCAGGGCCTTGCTTTCTCCAACAAACTGTCAAGCTAAGGGCAAGACACATAAAATCACTGCTTCTAAAAGGAGATGTAAGCCTCCTGAAACAGAAAGTGAGGCCACACTCCTGAAGACTTTGGCAATCTTCTCTGGGAGCAATTCTGATATAAACCTGCTCACCAGTACAAAGAATAAGAACTGCTTGTTTTGCAGTGGAAAAGATGCCTTCATTTGTCAGAGAGGAGCAGAAAGGGTAGAAACTGTTTAAATAAATATCTTTATTGCATTTCAGGACACTGGGGAACACTGGAGCTGTGGCAGTGTTTCAGGTCTTGAAACGCAAGTGTAAGGAAAAAAAAGGAAAATTTGTTTCATCTATATGTGGAGTGTAGAATAACTATTTGTCCCCCCTGCCTTCCTGTGTCACACAGATGCTGGCAGTGGGGAACTCTCAGGTGCCACTGTGTTTGCCTCAGAGTAGATGTGTGCAGGTGTTTTTAGAACTGTCCCTGTCTGAGGGGGATAAACAACTGAGCTGTTTCAACTGGTTTAAGAGCAAGCAAATTTCATAACTCCCACCTTGCAAACAAAGGTATGAGACCAAACTGAAGAAGTTCCAGTCCAGCTAATGGAGGAAGCATCATGCATTCACTCTTTACAGTCCCCTCTGTCACTACTGACCTGGAAAAAACAGTAGCTAGACAAAGTGTGGCTTTACCTGGAGATACTGCTCCATGGTCCTTTCCTTCCTGTGAAATAAATTTCCTTGTGAAGCCATCAAAGGATTGCAGGGGCCCTTGCTAGGAAAACTGCAGCATTAGCATGTGACCTGAGGAAGATATCATGACTGAAACAATTAAAATGGTCACTTTTGTAACCTCAGAGAGGGACAAGGCATGTTTAATATGGCACCTGGCTGTGCCCTGGCAGCCAGGAGGGACATCCCTGTCCTGGGGGCATCAGGCCCAGCAATGCCAGCCAGCCCAGGGAGGGATTGTCCTGCTCTGCTCTGGGCTGGGGCGGCCTCACCTCAAGTGCTGGGGCAGCTTTGGGTGCCACAACAGTAGAAAGAACTACAGCTATTACAGAGCTGTGTCAGGGGAGGGTTAGGCTGGATTTTGGGTAAAGGTTCTTCTCCCAGAGGGTGGTTGGACACTGAACAGGCTCCCCCAGGAAGTGGTCACAGCACAAAGTCAGAAAGAGCTCAAGAAGTGTTTGGACAATGCTCTCAGGCACATGGTCATTCTTGGTCTGTCCTGTGCAGGGCCAGGAGTTGGACTGGATAATCCTTGTGGTTCCTTTCCAGTTCAGGACATTGTATGATTCTCTGAAACTTTTCCCAGCAGGTTACAACATAGGATGAGTCCTCCATTTCCATTTATAGCCTGATTACCTTGATCTTCCTAGCACTAAGTGGTTACCACTGTGCCATGCAGGCCCAGATGACAGCAGCTCTTCCAGGCAAGAGAAAGGTGATGTCAGAACAGTGAGAAGACTTCAGTTTCTCTGAAGCATACAATGAGTTAAGCAGGTGCAGCATTCCCATTTCCACACACAGATGGGAAGATGGAGCCAATTCCATGCAGATGGTGATCTGTGTAAACAAGAAGTTCCTGTTCTGCATCAGCCTGCTGATGTGCCTCCTGCCAGAGGGCATCTGCAGGCTGAGCACTGCCAGTTTCCAGCCCGGGTGCTTCCCCCATTCCACCAGCACTGCTTGTACAAACAGGGAAAAGGCACCACATCCCACCATCCCTCCTCTGCTCCTTCAGGCCCGGGGAAGCAGGAAATCTACACATTTATCACTCAGAAAGGCACTTTGGTGACAGTGGAAAATATTACACACAGCCATAAAAATAGTCGTGTCTCCTACCCAACAACAGCATTATTTCAGTGTGACGGATGGCTTAAACCAAATAAAGTTACTTTCAGAGGCAAACCTCGACCTTCAGGGCTCTTCATATGTAAAGCTTCATCCACCAGAGCTCTCAAGCAGCTGTTTAAACATGCAGGGTCTTAATGAAGTCAGAAATGATCCTGATATGCTTCAAGCACTCTTTGTTGGATCCATGCCCTTAAAACAATAATTCTGCTGCCCTTAACCATGGAGGTGTTTAATGGCCCAGGTGCCACACAGCGGAAGTGGTCACTGTTCCTGTCACCCAAAGGGAGATGAGGGCATGTTATGGGCCAGGTTCAAATAGAACTGGTTTTTCATCAGTTTCAGCAGGGCTACTTCCACTCCAAATATTAAGACCAGCATTGCAGAGTTGTGCCTCCTCCCAAAAGCTTAGTTATTGTTGATATATTATTCACATATTCAGCCAAGAGAAATTCACAGTGCAGAGTCTATTTCAGCCCTAGTCTTGGAAGGGGTCTGCTATAGCTGGCTTTATTATATATGTGAAATGCCAGGTGCACATCTGACCAAATACCAATGAGCATCTTCAATCTCCATGGAATGCCTACCACTGACATTCCAAAACATCTTCCTCAGACTGCCTGTGTGGCTCATTCTTCTTTCTGTTCATTCTTCCATCTCTGACCAATGAAAACATGGACACCACTATATTTACCCAACCTCATTTGCCATCTCAGCTGGGGAGAGGCTGAGCTCAAGGTGCCAACCAGGCCTGTGGCAATGACTATATTGCAGGCTGGTTGTTTGGGTTGGGTCTGCAGACAGAGGAAATCCAGGCAGTGCTGGCTCCTGGAGCCCAGTGACACAGCTGATCACCAGCCAATGCTGCTTCAGACAAACAGGAGCTCTCTCTTGGCTCTGTTGGCCATCATTGGGATCTCCATGGCTCAGAGCAGTTGCTTAATCATGGACATCTGATGCCATCTGAGGCTGATGAGGATGTCCCTGCTCTGGCTTTCTGCTCCTGCTGCAGGAGAATGCCACTCTCCATGCCTGTAATTCCCCAGGCACCTCTGGAATACCCTAGGAAGCTCACTGCTTTTTTATTTCAAACCTTGTTGCTCTAGAAGAGTTGGTTGTGTCAAGGACCAGAGAGTTTTGCTCTGTCCTCTCAAGAGAGAGGCCCAGTGGAACACATTTACCACTGACATTGACACAAGTAAGAATGGTGTTTGCTTTGAAAGCAAAAATCCTCTACCAAGAGCCCCATTGCTTATGAGAGTTATTAGTCAAGCTCCAGTTTTAAACCTTGTGAATTAAGTAATCTATTATAAAAAATAAAATCTAGTGGTCAGACAGTTGAAAGAAACAGAATATTCAAAATCAGTTATTCAAAATATCCAAAGGAAGTCCATTTTAAAGGTATTGATGAGACTGTTTCTTCCAGACCACCAAGAGTCTGAGGCATTCAGCTATCCAGAAGCAGAATAGACTGTGCAATTTATTTACCTGATCTATGCAGGCTAACATAACTGGGGTTTTAGGTAATAATTTATTGATAGCCACCTATTTGTGAGCACTATATAACCCACACTATATAACCCCCTGAGATTGTGGCATGTTTCTTCAGACACAAGGAGTCAGACAGTTAAGACCAGTTAAGACCTGAGAGCAGAGAGGATGCAAACACAATGATTTTTTTTCACGTGATTTTTGCAAAGCAATATAGAAAACACCAAAATAATCACTTTTGTACAATAGTGCAGTCACTGTTCCTGGGTGTAGGACTGACCTCTGCAAAGCATTTTGATTTGCTGTAGCTCAGTTTCCCCAGTGGAAAATGGCCACTGTTGCCACAAACAAGAAGTGCTGTGTGAATTAAGCTGCTGATGCATTATCTCTGATTCTGTTTCCAGCTGGTGAGGGTTGTTGGCACCGCAGACTTGAGTGGGTCAGGCAGGCAGTCTGTTTTCCACACAGTGCTGGAATGCTGCTGTGCAGAGGTGGCTGCGTGGGTTGGCAATTATGGTGCTGTTGGCTCTGATCCATCTGTGATGGCATCATTTGGACACAGCTCTGAAGAGAGCCCTTGTCAGGCTTGCTACCTTCTGAGCAGAGAGACATTCCAGGGCAGAGCCAGCCTGGGTGTACGGGCAGACTGGGGGAGGAGATGCTGGGGAGCAGTGCAGTGGAAAGGGACCTGGGGGTCCTGGTCTATGACCAGTTGGACATCAGCCAGCAGTGGTCTGGAGCCAGGAGGGACATCCCTGTCCTGAGGGCACCAGGCCCAGCATCTCCAACTGGGCCAGGGAGGGATTGTCCTGCTCTGCTCTGGGCTGGGGCGGCCTCATCTCCAGTCCTGGGGGCAGTTTTGGGTGCCACAACATAAGAAAGATCTAAAGCTGTTAGAGAGTGTCCAAAGTAGAGTTTTAGAGATGGTGAAGGGTCTGGAGGGGAAGCCACAGGAGGAGCAGCTGAGGGCACTTGGTCTGTTCAGCTGGAGGAGAGGAGGCTGAGGTCAGAGCTCACAGCAGTTCTGCAGCTCCTCATGAGGGGAGGAGGAGGGGCTGACACTGATCTCTGCTCTGTGTGACCAGGGACAGGACCCAGGGAATGGCTGGAGCTGTGTCAGGGGAGGGTTAGGGTGGATATCAGGAAAAAGTTCTTCCCCCAGAGAGTGGTGGGGCACTGAACAGGCTCCCCAGGGAATGGTCACAGCACCGAACCTGAGAGACCTCGAGGAGTGTTTGCACAACACTCCCAGGCCCAGGGTGGGATTGTTGCGGTGTCCTGTGCAGGACCAGGAGTTGGGCTGAAGGATCCTTGTGGGTCCCTTCCAACTCAGGATAATCTGTGATTCTGTGGCCATGTCAGCTGCAGGGAACACTAACCTGAAATAAGCAGATTTTATGACAATGAAGCACAAAGGGGTGGGTTACAAATTCCAGGCCAAGGAGGCTGATCAGATATCCTGAAAAGATAATGATGATATGCAAGGAGATAGCCAGACACCCCCCTGCCTGGTCAACGCGAAGACAGGTAGGAAGGTGGCCACCTTCTTACTTGAAACTAAAACCCAGGCAAAACTGATCTCTGCTTAGGTTTGATTACAAGCATGAATCTCAGGTTGGGTTCATCAAAGTTCCAGGGTAGGAGCTGAGTATTGAGTGAAATGAGCGCTCAGATTTCCAGCAGGTCCAAGTCATGTTTAGACTCAAGCTCAGCTCTCAGGCTGAGGATCTACAGTTGCAGAAAGGAAGGTGATGAACCTAAGTGGTTTTAACTGGCAACCATTCCAAACTAAGACGTGGAAAAGTGCTGCTTTCTATTATCCGGTTATATGAAGAATAAAATGGTGTCAAAGCAAAAAAAAAAGGTTTTCTAATAGAGCTGCTTGAAAGTGGGGTCCTGCACAATTTTCCTCTGCCTTTCCTCAGATTTTGGATCTGTGTTCAAGCTTTTGTAAGCAAGCACTGGAAACTGGAGGGGAATTCTGATTTGGTTTGTTTTGTGGGCATTGTTACGGTGGCATTTTTTTGGCTTGTGTCCACTTTCCAAATTGGGAAATTACATCAACATTTGCATTTTTTAGTCTTGTTTTAACCCATTCTCAGGCTGACCTTCAAGACAGGGGCTTGAGACCCCACATATATTTCAAATCTAATTTTTTTTTCTTCGGTGGAATGGATTTCACTTTTTGTTTTCTCTGACTGCAAGAGGAAAAACAGAACAGGTGTCATTTTGACAAACTTTTCTGAACCACATGTACCTAGGCAAATAAGGGCCCAGAAAGGACCATGTAGGTCTAGTTCTATCAGGATTAAAGCCTGCAGGAGGGAAAATATAAGAGGCAGCATGCCAGGGGCACTCATGCTGTCTTACCCTGTTTATAGGTGTGTGTCAGGTCTGATGTTGATATCTGTGTGTCTAGGAACTGAAATAATAAATTGAGTCAAGAGTGCCCCCCCAGAGAGATCAGCATGAATCCCACCTCTTCACTGTGTCCTGCTGCATGGCATGGTATTACCAGCATTACAGGGATGTTTATCTGTGTCCAGATACCACTGCTCCCTTTTCTTCTTTCACCTGGGGTCAGTCTCTACAGCCAACCTCACCAGCACTTTAAGAGCTTTAAAACATCCCTACAAACTCTGCAGGACTGCTCTTGGTGTGAACAATACAGAATGGTTCTCATCTGGACCTCCACCAACAAGCTAATGCTCAGGCTGCTCTTGCTCTGCTTCCCATCTTGTGTAGTTTACAAACATTTTGCTGTTCTCCCAGGCACCCTCCTGCTCCCTTCCTGTCTGCTTGGTGGGCCTGCTGCAGTGCCAGCACTGTTATCCATGTCTGCAAGCCCATTTCTGTGCACATCAGGCTGAGAAGGTTCTCCAGTGCCACACCTGAAGGGACAGAGCCTCCCCATCTGCCCCACTCCCACCCACTCTGCAGATTTGGGCTGATGTTTCCCACCAGAAGACAAACTGTGGCACAGAAGAACACCTGAGTCACTGAATCACAGAATCATTCAAGTTGGAAAAGACCTCTGAGATCATAAAGTCCAACCTGTGACCAAACACCAGACCATGGCACCAGTGCCACATCCAGTCTTTCCTTAAACACTTCTGGGGATGGGGACTCCACCACCACCATGGACAGCCCCTTCCCATGTTTAATCACCCTTTCAGTAAAGAAATTCCTCCTAATGTCCAATCTAAACCTCCCCTGGTGCAGCTTGAGGCCATTTCTTCTCATCTTGTCCCTTGTTCCCTGGGAGCACCTGACTGCCCCCTCCTGTCAGGGAGTTGTGGAGACCCAGAAGGTCCCCCCGAGCCTTCTTTTCTCCAGGATGAGCCCCTTTCCCAGCTCCCTCAGCTGCTCCTCATAGTGATGCCTTAGGTTTTAACTTTTATATTTTTCAAATCCTGTACTGCTTAGTGGGTAACTGAAGTTCTGTGTGGCCTGTTAACCACTGTTGTCTCATGCTGGTTAGACATAACAAACCTCTCTAGGTTTGCTCTTCAAGGACACCAGGCCCCAAAATGTGTAAACTAA
>VZTH01007621.1:44918-71983 GCA_013397815.1 Aleadryas rufinucha
CAAACTTGGGGTAATTACATCATGAACTGAGGTTATAATTGGAGAATTAACCCTGATATGCAAATGAACCAAACTTATAAAAATGTGAAGAACTCGTGACCCAGGGTCCATCTTGGGTGTACCCGCCTTTTGACTGCCCAGGGTGTACCTTTGAAAACTCTTCAAATAAATACCTACTTTTACTCCCTTATTTTTGTCTAGTCTCTGTGTTTTAGGTGGCCACCTCATAGCATCAATAGGACTTGTGCTCCAGCCCCCTTCCCCAGCTCTGTTCCCTCCTCTGGACACACTCCAGCCCCTCAACGTCCATTTTGCACTGGGGGTCCCAGAGCTGGACACAGGATTTGAGGTGTGGGCTTACCAGTGCCGAGTACAAGGGGACAATCCCTGCTCTGATCCTGCTGGCCACACTGTTGCTGATCCCAGCCAGGTGCCATGGGCCTTCTTGCCCACACGTTTGTTCACATTCAGCCACTGTCACCAGCACCCCCAGGTCCTTTCCCTTTCCAGCCATTCTGCCCCAGACTGGAGCACTGCAGGGAGCTGTTGGGGCCAAAGTGTAGGACCCAGCACTTGGCTTGGTTGAACCTCGAGTCCCCCCTAATGACCACAGCAGTCTAATGGTCTCCTATCTTTGAGGCCTTTGCCTCCTGGAAAGCTGATAAGAAAGATCCCTTGCTAAGGCAACACCTCTGACTATATAGGGAAATCTGTCTGAGTGTCCATCATCTGTGAGGACAGCCAGCACTGCTACGGAAGGCAGCCTGCTGTGTCCTCTGGGAACAGAGTCCACTCACTGAGACCATCCCCAGCCAGTCAGCCTTGTGTTATCCTCAGCTGGCATTCCTTTGCCATGCAACCTAGGGGCTTTTCTTCCATGCCCCCAAATCCAGGGCTGTCTTAGGTTACAGTGTAAGGTGTACCCAAAAGGATTTATTCTATCACCATCTTCGTAAGCTGTTAAAGCAGGTGGGGCAGTGTTCTTTATCTCTTCCATGACACATCCCTGGTAACTCCCTCCAGGGGATATCTTCTGCTAATGGGCCATCCAGCCTCACTGCATGACTCATAAATTACATCAGCCCATTGTGAGATGCTCCGCCCAGGGGGAGGAACCAAGCATTCCTACCTGGATATAATCTGAGGTTTGGAACACCACAGCCAGCCTTATCTACTGGATTCCCAGAGGATAAGAGCTACATAACCACCACTGGACCTTCAGAGGAAGACCAGACCCTTCTACAGGATCACTGCTTCAACAGAACCACATCCACCACTTCAGGAGGACTGCAGCCACCATTTAATCGGACTTTTACCACCACCCTGACCAACAGGGTGTCAGTTCTGACTTGGGATCTCCCATTGGTTTGTTTTCAAACTAGCACAAGGGCTGGCTATAATTCATGCAATGCTGCCCCAATTTCTTTCCCTAATTCCTGTTTTCCCCGGGGTTGCTCCCTGTAAATAGGCTTACTTCAGCAATGATAGCACAAGGTGTAAATTTCCCACTTTCCTTACGAGCCCCTCCTGCCCTTCTATATATTTTTTTTAATGCTGTTCTGGTCTTTCTGTGGTTACCTAGGTAGGACCTTTTCAGAACCCATCCCCCTTCAACTCTAAATTGCTTCCCCTTTCCTTGTGCCTCCCCTTTTGCACTTAATTTTTTGGCTTTTCTAATTAATCTCCCTGCAATGCTGAGATGGTAATAAAATCAGAGGGAGAAAGGATTTTTTTGGGGACCCTGAGCTTGCTTGAAAGCTAATAACCGTGCTAAAGCAGATTTAAGAGATGCTAGGTGCAGCCTTGCTCTGTGTGCAAACCTTGACTCAGCACATATGCAAACAGGCTCCAAAAATAGCTTGCACTCTCCCAATTCACATGTGATGCATGTGCCATAATTCTGCACTGTGCTTTCCAAAAATAGCACTCACACGCCATTGGCTGGTCTAAATCCGTGGACATTTAGCTTTTTCAACCCAGGCATCAGAGCACGGGGCTGCACAGCTTTTTCACAGAGGGATTTTTCTCTGGGCACCTCCCCCTCTATTCACAAAAATAAAGAGATTTATCCCCTCCCCTGTGCAATTGCTTAAGATCCCCGTGGCAACTGCACAAACCCCTCGTGAGGAGAAGTGACATTAGGTGTCGGCTCAGAGGTATTTTTAGCTTCTTGCCGTGCTCTCTAGCAGCTGGAAGCAAAGAGGTAACCCATTACCTTGAAGCCAGCCAATTCCCCTGGAACATCAGCGAGGGCTCTGCAGAGCAGCAACCCAGAAACCACAGCCTGACAAGCAGGGCTTGTGTGCACACGGATCTGAACGAGGAGCTCGGTTAGAGACTCAATGAAAGGCTTCTCTCCTTTATTTCAGCGTTACAGGCTGAATGAAAGGCTTCTCTCCTGTATTTCAGGGTTAGAGACTGAGTGAAAGGCTTCTCTCCTGTATTGCAGGGTTAGGGACTGAATGAAAGGCTTCTCTCCTGTATTGCAGGGTTAGAGACTGAGTGAAAGGATTCTCTCCTTTATTTCAGCGTTACAGGCTGAATGAAAGGCTTCTCTCCTGTATTTCAGGGTTAGAGACTGAGTGAAAGGATTCTCTCCTATATTTCAGGGATATAGACTGAATGAAAGGCTTCTCTCCTTTATTTCAGGGTTAGGGACTGAATGAAAGGCTTCTCTCCTGTATTTCAGGGGAGAAGGTGAGTTTCTGGGATAGGACTGAAAAGGCAGAGCGCTGATCTGATCACTGGGATCGAGGTCAAGTTGGATGGGGCTTTGAGCAACCTGGGCTAGTGGGAGGCGTCCCTGCCCATAGCAGGGGGGTGGAACGAGATGAACTTCAATGCCTTTTCAACCCAAACCATTCTATGGTTCTGTGATGACCATTTATTTGGAATGAAGCAGCTAGGGAGATGGGGAGTAACAGCTATGGCACTGCCATCCCTTAAGGATGGCCCTGAACCCACACCCTGGTGCTGCCATGTTTGCATGGTCCAGCACAACTCCAGGGCACTACAGATCCAGGGATGCCTCACAGGTTTCCACCCACACCTCACATCTTGGTTACACTCCCACTGTGGTACAGGCACAGGAACAGGAGACAGCAAGAGTCTACACCTTGAGAAGGGACACTGCAACTTCCTTTGAGGACTTCTGTTGCTAAAGCAAATATGGCAGAGCCACATAGCAAAAGCACATAAAGTGTCCATTCAAATGCAGCCCCAAATGTACAAGAATAATTCTGTCCCACCAGGCCTTATGTCAGAGCAGGTGCTGTTCTTCCTGAAGCTGTGGTCAGCAGCTCCCGTGTGTGCTATCAGTAGTGCAGCAGAAACGTGAGGAACATCCATACCTTGCTTCCAGTGGTGCTGCTGGATGATCCAACACTGCATTAATCCCATATCAGTGGTCATTAATTGAGCAGCCCGAGGGGAAGAGAAGACAGATGTGATACATGAGTCTTATCACTTACCAGATAAGGTCTTCAAGTGCCCGTTGTGATAAGAACAAATCTGAAGCAAAGGACAGTGTACCTTCTTGGGGCTGTGCTGTGCAGGGCTAAGGGCTGAACATGGTGATCCTTGTGGGTCCCTTCCAGCTCAGGAATTTCTACAGTTCTGTATTCTGTGATCCATCAGGCTGATAAACACTGATATGTCCTCCAAGCCTGAAGAAAGGAATTTAACCTGCAGAAAATCCAGGGACTGAGAAACAGCCTGGACCAAACTCTTTTGGGATCAATACTGCAAGGTGCCAAGTACTTACTGTCAGAGCACCACACCTCCTTTCCTTTATCTAAATAACCTGCTACTACCACTACCTTGCTTATCAAGTCCTGCTTTATACTTAACTCCAGCAGCTTTGCTCCTAAAATATACCAGCACACAAATATGCTGGCATGACTCAGAGGTGGTACCATCAGTGGGGATTTTTTTGCATAGCAGGAATGTTTAAAGATAAAAATTAATGCAGCTACTCTAGGGGCAGAGAGAGAAGTCAAGGAACTGGCAGCTCAAATCTCATTACCTGTGGGTATCTTTGCAAGCAGTCACAGCCTCTGACCAAGGGCCCTTCACAGCTGCTTCAGCTCATAGTGGAGATACTTAACCCTTACAAACAGGCACTGAAGGGGAAACTTCTTGAGGGTTTGCAGCTTTCCTTCTGTTCAGCCATCTTCACTGCAACACCAGGTTCTAATACTGCATTATTCCCCAGGAAAATAGACAGAATTTTTGCCAGAAGGACCTGGGGGTGCTGCTGGGTGAGAGCTGGCCCTGCCCCAGCTGTGTGTGCTGGGAGCCAGAACCCCCCTGTGCTGGGCTGAGCCCCTGGCGCTGGCAGCAGAGGAGGAGGGGGAGCAGATCCTGCCCCACTGCCCCGCTCAGGTGAGATCACCCCCCCTGCAGAGCTGCATACAGCCCTAGGCCCAGCACAGGAAGGACAGGGAGCTGCTGGAGCCACTCCAGAGCAGGGACACCAAGGGGATCAGAGGGATGGAGCAGCTCTGCTGAGAGGAAAGGCTGAGGGAATTGGGATTGTTCAGCCTGGAGAAGAGAAGGTTTTGGGGTGACCTCATTGTGGCCTTGCAGTGCCTGAAGGGAGCCCACAGGAAAGATGGAGAGAGACTCTTGACAAGGGCCTGGAGTGACAGGACAAGGGGCAATGGCTTCACACTGACAGAAAGGAGATTTAGATGGGATATCAGGAAGAAATTGTTCCCTCTGAGGGTGGTGAGGCCCTGGCACAGGTTGCCCAGAGAAGCTGTGGCTGCCTCATCCCTGGCAGTGTTCCAGGCCAGGTTGGATGGGGCTGGGAGCAAGCTGGGATAGTGGAAGGTGTCCCTGTCCATGGCAGGGGATTTGGAAATGGATGATCTTTAAGGTCCTTTCCAACCCAGCCATTCTATGATTTAATGATTCCTATCCCTCCTGACCCAACCCTTCAACTCCCATCAGGTTTTCAGATTCCTCCAAGCCACTCCTTTGGGACAGCAGTGCTACAAACTGCTGATACCCGGTTTGCAGTGGAAGTACAGCAGTGACCTAGGGCTGCTGACTGGGCACGGGTCACGAAGGGTGTCTGACAGGGTATCCCTGAGGCGGAGGCTCTGCTCCATTCCCCCATGAACAGAGTGGGCTCAGCTATTGCTGGAACACCTCCGCTGCTCAGCGGTGCAGACGGAGCCCACAGCCCCGCTGAGCTGGCACAGACTGTGGGCTAGAGCAGCGCAGAGGAGTTGGTGTGTGACAGACAGGCTGGCTCCTCCGCTCCCGGGTCACCACGGAGCCCTGGGATGTCACCATGCAGATGTGGGTGGGGACGGGAGCGTGCTCTCGGCTGCCATTCCCTCCGAGGAAAGGCAGCCTCATTTACGCGTAGTTCTGAATAAATTCCCCGCTAACCTCCCAGCCATCTGCTGTGCCAGTTGTACCTTCAGAGGCAGCCAACCAGCTCAGCTGCCAGCAGCATGAAGCAGAACTGGTGCCTTCTCAGAGCATGGGGCTGGTGCAAACAGAACTTAAGTCAGTTTTCCTGGGGGCTTCCAAATGGTTGTTCTAGGTCCAGTGGCATGAAATGTAAGAAGAGTGTGAGGCACCTGCGATGAAATGCAAACCTAGGCAAAACTCCCCTGGTTTGGTTTCAAATGTGAGTCTCAGGTTTGGTTCATGAAAGTTCAAAGGTTTCCTGGTGAACTTGAGATGGGCCTTTTGAGTACCAAAACTGGATGCTGGGAAATTTAGAGCCCTGAGCAGCCCTGTGAAATCAAGGTATGAGTGAGGAGGCAACAAAGGGACAGGTCTGTGTAAGAGGAGAGGATCAGGATCCTCTGATCAGGAGGGCTGAGTTGTAGGACTCCTTGCTGCAGGATGTTGTGGGTGATAGTTGTTTACAAGGGTTCAACTGGCCAAACTCATGGAAGAGAAATCCCTTGGAGGTTTATATTTGAAATGAATTCCACCAACTTGTGAAGCTCCTGGACATTCCATGGGTTCAGGGAATGGACTCAGAGCAAGAACAGCACAAAGAGCCATTCCTGTGTACTATGCATTATTTCCTTGACCAGCACTCAAGGTTCAAAAGTGTTTACAATCTCAAATTTTACTAAACAAGGGGGTTTAAGTTTCTATGCCTTTGTGATTCTGCAGAAGGGTGGCTCACCACCTCCCACGGAAACTTTTCCTCAGTCTTCCCATGACATTCACACAAGTGGCTGATGGAGGAGGTGCTCCACACGTGTCCGTGGTCTGTAAAATCAGTGTTCAAAGGCACAGGTGAGCTAGTACAGCCCAAGGAACAAATCCATGTGGTTGAAGGGCAGGAATTGTCCTCCTGGGCAGTGTTATCTGCAGCAGGATGTATAGAAGAGACACTGGCTTAAGGATCCATGAAAAGATTGAATACAGACATCATCTCTCACATTTGTGAGGGGATCAGAGCCTGACATGGGCAAATACTGCATTGAACTGATGTGTGATCATCCTCTGTGAGGGTGGTGAGGCCCTGGCATGGATTGCCCAGAGGAGCTGTGGCTGCCCCATCCCTGGAAGTGTTCCAGTGGATGGGGCTCTGAGCAATGTGGGATAGTGGAAGGCATCCCTCCCCATGGCAGGGGGTTTGAACCACATGATCCTCGATGTCCCTTCCAAGCCAGGCCATTCTGTGATTTCTATGGAGCCACCAGAGCTCAGTGATAAATCTTGCTTCCCTTGCACACAAATGTTCCCCCACATCAACTACTTTGACTGACATGAGTGGAGCAGTGCCAGCTTACACCAGCAGTACATCTGCTCCCACATCTTTACATAACTGTTCCTGAATTTTTCCTTTTTTTTTTTTCCCTTCCCACAGGTAAAAAGAAGCTGTGATTATGCTGGATTCATTTGAGAAATTCCACCAAAACTGATGATACCATGATGATTATTACCAATATCTTCTACTGTTCACGTTTTAAGCCTTTTAAACTCTTCCCTATGTTTCTTTCAGAGCTGAGCTGTTAAATTCATTCCCAATGTAAAAGGCAAGGAAAAAAATGCTTTGTAAAAACATTAAACATGCTGCAAGACTTGGGCCAAACCTGATTTACAGTCACTCTAGATGATCTAATAATGTACAGATTAGGTTCATGCAGCAGTGAGCAATTTGACGATCAGACCAAGAGTGTTTCAGAGAAGGGGAAAGCCACAAGACAAGCAAAAGGATGCTCTGTGGAAATGAAACAATTCACAGTGGGGCTCTGCTTGCAAAAGCATTTTTCACCTTCAACATTAATGTTTATCTGTTCTAAAGCATCACCTCTGGTAAATGCTGGGCACATTTACTATAGGCACAGTGTTGACATCACCCTAGAGAAAATAACAATGGTTTGGCAGCCTGCAAAGTCTTTTTAAAAATAGCCTGTGAAGCCCCTGAGAAAATGACAGGCTCTAAAAATAGGACTAGAGCTGAGGAAGACAAAAAAAGATTTAAAAAAAAAAAAATTAAAAAAAATGTGAAAAAGCTTTCCTGATGCTAAAGCTCGGGGTCAGCTGCAAAACGTGGGGTTCCTTCAAGGACACACAGTGAATGCATTCCAGTGCTCTGCAATGAATGAAAGCTCCCTCTCTGAATCCCTCCTGTGCTGCACTGGTCTCTCAATGAGGAGGGGAGAGGGAAAAAGGCAGAATTTTAGCAAATTCAAGTAGGTACAATCTAGGGTTTCCCCTCCTTCCTCCCCCTGACCAGCCCTTGATAAAAGCATCTCACAAAAGTGGTGTGGATGTACCTTTGCTTCTCCCTCCACACACCCCCGTGCCTCTGTTCTCCAGTGCCAAGGTTCCTTCTCACAAAAACAGATTTTGTGAGCACATCTTTGCTGTACTGGCACAGACACAGACCTCAGGAGGCTGAGAAAATCATTGTAATAACCTAAATAATTGCAAGCAAGCGTCCCAGATTCTTGGTTATTCGTGATGCAGCAAACTGGACATCCCATTTTCAATTCTCATGCCCAAGTGTTAGGATAAGGCATGAGGCTTCTGCAGGATTTTAGACCCTCCTTTTGGCCCATGACAATGGTAATTTTTAATATTGTTCTGTCATAGTTATGAAATAAAACCAGAGCCCTCCAGTGGCCAAAAGCACACCAGTAACCTTGCTGGAGGCTAACCAGAGATGGACTCCAAGTTAGCTGCCCTACTTTACCTTGGCACTGGCCACAAACCAGTGTGGGAAGGGCTGGACAGCTGCAGTCAGTGGCATATACTGGGACAGACACCTGTGAGGACTGTGGGATCCCATGGGATAAAATCCTGGCATCACTAGTGGAGAAGACACCAATGGAAATGGGGAGCCACTTAATATGGCTGTGGTCACGTGTTGGGAATAACCTGATCCAGCTCTCCCTTAGAGAGTTGCAGGGGAGGAAGGGACTAACCTGAGTTTTTGACAGGAGTGCAATGGAAAGGCAAGCCACTGGTACAGCCACAGGTCTGACACCTCAGAAATGCCATTCTGCCACCTTAGGGAACAGCTGTGAGCCTCCAAGGAATTCTCTTCCTGTAAGGTAGCCACGAAATTCATCCAAATGAAGTTGTGCCTGTGCTTTTGGCAGCTGCCTTACAAACAATTGCTCGGTGACCATGTTTTGTTTCCTTGAGCAGTTGCCTAAAGGTATTTGTTCTTTCTCCAGTTCTTCGTTTTTTACCGAGGAGTGGGTTCAGCAGAAGCTGAGCCTTGTGTGCATGTCATTCCAAGTCTCAGGGTCTCCTAATGGTGGATCCTGAGGGTGTGGCAGCACTTTCCTTACGGGATTATCCTTATTCCTATGGCCCTCCTTGCCAGGTGCTCTCTGTTGCAAAAGAAAGCAGGTTTGCTTGTCTAGGGTTTCCTTCCTTTAACTTTGATCACCCCAGTTTTGATTTTTTTCCCCCCAAAACCACAAGGGAATTGAGTTACCTCTGGAGACATGGAAGTGCCATGCAGTCTCCTGATTGTCAGTGCCCTCCTCACAGTGGGTGCACCCTGAGCAGCAGACCCAGGCTGCTCTGGGTTTCTCCAGCTGAGGAATGCCATGGCAGAGTCCTCCCTCACAGGCTCCATAAACCTCAGCCCTGCCCCAGCTCTCTTTGCTCCCGGGAGAAACCCTCCAGAGGAACAGGAAACTTCACCAAGCGTGGAGCAAGAGCTCACAGGGGCAACACCAGTTCTTCTCTTCACCTGTACTTCCCAACCCTGCAAACTGAGAGCAAAAACAGAGTGACTTCACCTCCTGGGCCCACTGAGTGCCACTTATCTGCCTCTCCCCTTGATGCTGCTTGCCTCCAACACCATTTCATTTTGACAAAGATATCCCAAACTTTTCAATTGAAAAGCAGTCAGGCTTTTCACTAGTCACTTGTTTCACCTTGCACCTGGAGTTTTTTCCCCCACGAGGTTCCAGTCCCATTTCCCTGCCCATTCACAGGTGCTGACAGTGAAGGAGTGCTCCATTCCACAGAGCTTCCAGACACCAGGATGATATTCCTGGCTGGCAGAGTGAATATCACTTTTTTGATACCAGGGACAAGATTAACCTTTCAGCCCATGTTAGATCTTCTCCCATGGACCTTCTAAACCAAGCTGAATGCAGAGATGTAAAAAAAACAACCCCAAACAACCCAGGACATAAAAAGTATGAGCTGAATTATTCCCCAGAAACCTCAATATCCTTAAAATGACATGTAACCAAGGGGAAAACAAGGGAAAATAATGGGAAAACCTCTAGAAATGCAGTTTTGCTGAGTTATGAAGCCTGGTATGGCTTTCTGCAGATGAAAACCCAAGAGCCAGAAGAAGGTTAGTAAAAAAATGTGTCCATTCTTTTCTTCTCCCCCACCACAGACATCTCAGTCCTCAGACATCGGTGAGCAAAAGTAAGGATTTTTTTTTTCCTCCAACAGCCCTCTCCACAAATGGCATTAAAATTATCACTTCTATTCTGGGAGGGCTACTAGAAGAGGAAAAAAAATATCTTTAACTCTGCCATAATCCATCAGCAGAATGAAAGGGGGGTCTGCATTTGGAAGAACTCAAGGAAGCATTTGGCACAGTTCATATGACAAAAGGCGAAGATCAAATAGGTGGGAAAGAAGAGGGAACTATGGAAGAAATTTTGAAAGGTTACAAAGGTACAGCTGGAGAAACTTTCTGTGGGTGAAAAAGCAGCGCAATGGCCTAGGGAAAAAATGTTCAGGTGTGTTATACCCTGCTTTGAGATCAAGACAACAGGGAGGAGAAATGACCATCATTTAACCAAGAGAGCAATTAAAGTGTCTTTAGATACCTTAAAACAAACTGTCTCCTTGCAACGTGAAGTTACTCTGGTTTTATACAGCAGAATTTACTGCAATCTGAGACGATAAATCAGTGTTTTAAAAAGAACAGCTTGTTCACCATGCATGGAGCCAGTCAATCCAGCTTAATGACTTGCAGGACATGAGCTCTAGAGACTTCTGCCTGCATTATTCAACACTGATATACAGCCCTCGGAAGAACAGAGGCAGGTCCTCATGCCAGCAGCATACAGATGATGTCCAGGTGGGCAGGTACAACAACACTGAGAAACAGATAGTCAGGAAATCCATGTCACCAGGACCAAGGGAAAGAGTGTCTGTCTGACCTTAGTTAGCAAGGAAGGTCATGGTAATTTATAATCACAGTATCATGGAATGGTTTGGGTTGGAAGGGACCTTAAAGATCATCCAGTTCCAGCTCCCTGCCATGGGCAGGGACACCTTCCACTATCCCACCTTGCTCCCAGCCCCATCCTTGGACACTGCCAGGGATGGGGCAGCCACAGCTTCTCTGGACAACCTGTGCCAGGGCCTCAGCACCCTCACAGGGAACAATTTCTTCCCAATATCCAATCTAAACCTGCTCTCTGTCAGTGTGAAGCCATTGCCCCTTGTCCTGTCACTCCAGGCCCTTGTCAAGAGTCTCTCTCCATCTTTCCTGTAGGCTCCCTTCAGGCACTGCAAGGCCACAATGAGGTCACCCCAAAGCCTTCCCTTCTCCAGGCTGAACAATCCCAATTCCCTCAGTCTTTCCTCCCAGCAGAGCTGCTCCATCATCCCTCTGATCCCCTTGGTGTCCCTGCTCTGAACTGGCTCCAGCAGCTCTATTCCTGAGCATAGCCTTTTGACCTGGGATCCTCTTGCTGCATTCCTGACCACCCCCTGTGAAAAAAGTTATCTCCAGTCTCTGGAGGGAATTGTTTGGAGACATTTTTCCTGGCATGTATCCCATTCCCACTACTGCAGTCTTCAAAGGGAAGACACAGACTGGAAAGACAGCCCCAGAATGAATCCTGGACATTAGTCCTGCAAGTGTTGGATGGAAATGCTGGAGAGTGACTTTACCAAGACAGAGCTCTGCCATGGGTCTTACGAGGAGTACAAATTCTTTGATAGCAGCAAAAAACTCTGTGTTGCTCTAATTGCCAGATTAAGCACCTTTGTCAGCTCAACCATCCCCAAAAGATGCAGATCAGACCATAACAGGATAACCACCCCCATCACAGTCCTCTAAAACTGAGACCCTCCTGAGCAGGGAATGTTGCCAGAGGTCAGAGAGGAAGTTTTTTCCTGCATCCACCCCAACGATTTGTTGTGACAGTGTCAGACTCAGCAGCAGCACTGCTGGTGTGTTTGATGTAGCCAAGCTTGGCCAAGGTAAGAAAATGCTTTAAAGCCCTGCTTGGCCTGACATTTGCAGTCAGATAGTGGTGGTTTCTTGTTAGTTCCTTGAGAAGCTCATCACAGCACTGGACTCTGCCCTGTCTGAAATGGTTTGATTTTTCTGGAGGAGTTAAACAACACCTGGATCCCCACATAAGGCCCCCATCGCAATTCACCTCAGAAGTGAGTTCCTCAGTGAGTGTTGTGGGTTTGCTCTGCTCCCTCTGACTCTACAATGTTAACTGGCGTCAAGACCACTTCTCTGGCTTGCACCAGATAGATCCCAGCTATCCAACCAGAACAAAATCTAGACACGTCCCACCAGCACCTTCTCTAAGCTTCTCTGTATGTCCTTCTCTCTCCCACACCAGCTTTTCCAGCCTCTCACAACAGGATGTGGCTGCTCCATCAGTTCCACCTCCCAGGAACCAGCCACTTTCTGATGCAGAGAAAGCTGCAGCTTTTACATACAGGCAGCTCATCAGCTCCGTTTGCTGTCACCCACTGCTTCAATTTTTGTGCACGTGATTCTATTCACTGCACTCCCACTGAAACCTGAAAGATTTTTAGATGTGCCTAAATATCTATTCCCTTTATTCCTCCCAAGGCACAATCCTTCTCCTAGCAATTGATTTCCAGGGAAGCAGAGATTAAAGAGCTGCTTCTTACAAGCTGGCAACAGCTTGGGTATCCTCTAGTGGCACGAAATGGGATTTCAGTCACAAAAACCTGGACGTCTGTAAGATCTCCCACTCTTCCCATGCCAGCACATTTCCTCCCTCCCCTGAATCTGCTTTGCTGTGCTCCTTAGCATCCCCCACAATCACAAATTCGGGATAACTTCAGCTGTGATAGCCACAAGAAAAGAAAAAAAGAGCCTTTTGACTGCAGGTACGTTAAGACACGAAGGCTCTGTGCTCTCTGCCGTACACAATCCTTGGCCACAGTCGTGTTTGAGACTTTTAACAAGAATGTTTGTGTTCAAACAGCTGTGTGACCAAAGACTTGTCACACACCATAACAAAGGCATCTGCTGCCACTGCCCCAGGGAAAAGAGGGAGCTCCGCCCTGGCAGCCAATGTCAGAGCAGGGCTTTGGTCACAGAATCAGAGAGCCACAGAATCACCGAGGTTGGGAAAGATCTTGGAGATCATCAAGTCTAAACTAACAACCACCTTATCAACTAAACCATGGCACAAGTGCCACATCCAGTCTTTTTTTAAACACCTGGTCCATGGAGTCATCCCATCCTCCACTGATAGGAGGAGTAAAGACCTCAGTGTAAAAGAAGCAGAAGAGAACCTGCTGCCAAATCTCTAAGCTACAAGTCTGTCTGTAAGATGACATCCTATTTATGAATGAAAAACAGTTGA
The DNA here is from genome assembly GCA_013397815.1 of Aleadryas rufinucha. Lineage (NCBI taxonomy): Eukaryota > Metazoa > Chordata > Aves > Passeriformes > Aleadryas > Aleadryas rufinucha. The sequence continues at coordinate 57,983 of VZTH01007621.1, forward strand.
CAGTATAACAGTACTGTCATTATTTTATTTTGCTTTAATAGATACCACCAAGATTAACAGTAAAAACAATTTAAAAGTTCTACAATGCAACATGATAGAATACATCCAGTTTGAGAAAAATAGGACTTTTTTATTTTTCTTCCAGAGAAACTTTAAGTGGCACTGCTCTGCCACGAGAAGCTTGGTGACAAATCATGGTGGCACAGTTCTTGGCCCTCGGCAGCTCTGTGCACTTCACACATGGGGAACATTCCTGCATTTCCTTGTCCACAGAGAGCTTTCAGTCATCCAAAAGCATCTGCTTTAGTGTTGGCAGAGTCAGCTCTGTAATAACCCAGGTTCCAGAGGCTGAGTGGAAAAGGATAACCTTGCTTTAGCTCTTTTTTTTTGCGTCATCCTGTAACCTTTAAATTGGAACAGCACCTCTGCTATCGAATTCAACAGGAAATTTCATACAGTTTTTTTATGAGACTCATTATCTGGGGAGTATATCTGCCATCAATTTTAAAGCCAGGAAAGATTGCTATGATCATGTATTATACTTTGAAAATGGAACAGTGGAATCTCAACCTACTGGCAGAGCAGCCCTGTAATGCAGCTAGCACTTCTCCCACTGTCAGCCTTGTACCTTCCCTGTCCTCTAAACCCACAAGCTAAAATCTCCAAGTTAAAATCCACTCTTCACTGGGTTAAAACTGGCTGGATATCCAGGCCCAGGGAGTGGTGGTGAATGGAATTACATCCAGCTGGTGGCCAGTCCCCAGCAGCATTCCCCAGGGCTCAGTGTTGGGACCAGTTCTCTTTGAATGACAACCTGCACAAGGGGATCGAGTGCACCCTCAGTCATTTCTCAGATGACACCCAGTTGGGTGGGAGTGTGGATCTTCTGGAGGGCAGGAAGGCTCTGCAGAGGGATCAGGACAGGCTGGACCCATGGGCCCAGCCCAGTGGTCTGAGGGTCAGTAAGGCCAAGGGCCCGGTCCTGCATTGGGTCACACCAACCCCCTGCAGCTCCAGGCTGGGGCAGAGGGGCTGCAAAGCTGGGAAAGGCCCTGGGGGTGCTGGGGACAGCGGCTGGACATGAGCCCAGCTGTGCCCAGGGGGGCAAGAGGCCAATGGCACCTGGGCTGTGCCAGCCATGGGGTGGCAGCAGGGCCAGGGCAGTGACTGTCCCCTGTGCTGGACACTGCTGGGGCCACACCTCACATCCTGTGTCCAGTTTTAGGCCTCTCACTGCAGAGTGGACTTTGAGGGGCTGGAGCGTGTCCAGAGAAGGGAACAGAGCTGAGGAAGGGGCTGGAGCACCAGGAGGAGCTGAGGGAGCTGGGATAGGGGCTCAGCCTGGAGAAAAGGAGGCTCAGGGGGGACCTTCTGGCTCTGCCCAACTCCCTGACAGGAGGGGACAGCCAGGGGTGGGTTGGGCTCTGCTCCCAGGGAACAAGGGACAGGACGAGAGGAAAAGGCCTCAAGCTGTGCCAGGGGAGGTTCAGGTTGGACATCAGGAGGAATTTATTCACTGAAAGGGCTGTTAGACACTGGAAGGGGCTGCCCAGGGAGGAGGTGGAGTCCCCATCCCTGGAGGTGTTCAAGAGATGACTGGACATGGCACTCAGTGCTCTGGGATGGGTGACACGGTGGTGTTTGGCCACAGGTTGGACTTAATGATCCTAGAGGTCTTTTCCAACCTGAATGATTCTATTATTCAATGATTCTGTGATTCTAAGGTACCCTAATGGAAAAACCTCAGCAGGCAAACACCCCACACTTCCATCAGCAAAGGGAGAGGGAAAAATCTAGAGACTGTCCTAGAGACAGAGTCTGTAGAGGCAAGTATTCACACACCTGAAACAGCACTGCAGAGGGAAAGAAAAAAAATAAAAAATCAGGCGTTGGAGCAGCTCATTCCTGAATGGATCCCGCGCCCTCTGCTGGAGCGCTGTGCTCATCCCAGCCAAGCCAGGGCGGAGAGAACGGAATACAGGTGTGCCGTGGGAGGGTCAGAGCTGGGAGCAGGCAGGGGCCGGTCAGGAAGGAGAAGGCTCAAGGGATATAATGCAGTGTAAAGGCTTTGCATGACGGAAAAAGGAAGCACTACACAATAGGTGATGAGGGGGGATCTTGCTCCCTACAGTGTTCCCAGAGGGGGATGGATGGACAAAGGGATTTGGGGCTGTCTCAGCTCACTTCACAGCAGAGGGCAGACCCCAAAATTTGGACACTACAGCGGAGGGGAATTTGGAATGTCAGGTTTACTAAAAAGTTCATCGGAAATCTCTGGCATGCATGAGAATGGTGCCAATCTTTTCTCCAGGCACACGTCAGATCAGGGGTATGGGTGAAGGGCACTGCCTGCACAGCCTCTGGGGAGGGTTCCACCTCCACCTGTGCTGCTCAGCTCACTGCAGCCACTTTTCCAGGAAGATTCACGGACTCCTCCAGTGTCCCAACAACAACACAGTGCAGTGGATGTAAGGCAAGCTATCCTTGCAAACTCCAGGCCTCTGGCTTCAGAGAGACTCGGAGGAGGAACAGATCAGCAGATCCTGGAATGGTCATCCTCACTTCTGGAGATGCACAGGGAAAGGTGTCACTGAGACTCAGCCCTTTAGAGCACAGTGTAGTTGTACCTCTGACACCTGGTGCTGCTTCCAGCCTGGAACTGCAGCTGGGTCACCATCAGGGGTGCTTGGTATGGATGAAAAATCCTGGGAGCTTTCTTCCTTCCTTCCTTCTGTGATGCCCAGGTTTGATTCCTACATGGAAATATAAAGGAATGGCAGGACTGCATTGGGTGTACAGAGCAGCCAGAAGACACAAAGTGAGCAGCTGCAGGGGGCAAACAGGACCTGGTTGATTTGGAAGAAGCTACAGCTACACATCCCTATATAACAAAGAAGTTTAGGATAGGCAGTGACTTCCTGAAACACAGCATCAAAACATACTGGAAAGGATGAATTTTTCTAATAATAAACAAGGAAATGATTCCCCTATGGCTATGCAAATTGCTACTCAGGAAATGGCCTGGGCTATGGGGAGCTGTTAACATGCACAAAATCGATACCCACACAGTTTGTCTGCTCCACTCAAAGGCAAACACAGGAGCCACGCTGGCTTGGATTGGTCTGGGGGATGGAATATGATTTCCCCCTCTGAAAAGAGTGTGCTGTGCAGACCTGATGGTGTCACCAAGAACCTCAACACTTCACTGTGATTCTTTGGACACGGTAATGGATGAACACAAATCTCAGATCACAAAGAGAAATAGATACAGGGTTCTCACATTTCTCTGATGAGAACTTCACCTCTCCCTTATTCAGAGCTTCAGACTCTCACTCTTGTGACTACTTGCTCCTTTTCCAAGAGTGGATGTCTGCTGCCTGCAATAAATTTGAAAATTGGGGATGAACTCTACATAGTGCAGCCAATGTCCTTCAAGATATGGTCCAATATTCTTTAATGGTCTGTGGACAAGTTTTAAGGAGTCCATAAAGGTCACTAAGAAAAAATAGTTGGTTGTCAGCAAGCTGGTATTTACTGTACTGCTACTCTCATTCCCAGCAACAACATTTAGAGTATCTGCAAATAAAAGACTGGGAAATGGTTCTCTTACTCCATCAGAGCTTGGAAAAGGTCAGATCTAGATCTCTCCAAAGGGTCAAAGCTATATAATACCAGTTAATACCATTTACTGTAGAAGCTGAACTGATTCTGATCTAAACATAAGTTTCCTGTTTCTGCCAATCTTCTGCATGAATATTAAATTCTGATGAATGACCACAAGCAGACACCTAAACCTAGATTCCCACTGTTTCCCATTTTTAACCATGTCAGGATCTTCTCTTTTTAGCCCATGACTGTACTTTAGTTCCCTCTAAAGCCTTCTGACCTAACCAAAGAGACTCACCATTACCACTGTGCTTGTTTATCCCACCAAAGAAATCAGTTTCCTAAAGCAAAACCATCCATAACAGAAATCGTGCTTTTATGAAGGACATTTTTTGTATTTATCAGGCATTCATTGATTCAATTCTTTGTTATACAATTAATTGGCCTACTACAGAAGTTAAATTTATCAGACTGCAGTACCTTAGATACGCTTGTGGGAACTGTTTTAAAGAAAGCCACTACCCTTGATACTCTGCAGACTTCAGGCACCACTGGAGGATTAAGTGAATTAAGTGCCGTAAGTAATTCCACTATTTCCCTTCAAAGTCGTGAGTGAAAAATCACTCAGTTCTGATGATCTGTCAGCATTCAATCTGTCTGCAACACAGTTTCTGCCACAGTTGTTTAATAGAAGAGATGCTACCCTGTCTCTGATTTCATTTCTTCTAATTCAATGACTCTCAAAATTGTATTCTCTACTGGGATCGCTAATTCACTTCTAGGAAAATCATTTTAACAGACCAATTACGACAGCAAATACAAATGCTGTACTCAAATACATTTATGCTCCTCCCTGCTGCTCCTTCTTCCTGACATTTCTTTTATACCTGTATTGCCATGAATGCAGTTTAATACTCTGTGGGCCCTTATGGCAGATGCAGCTCAACTGGTCAGCCTTGCACAGCTTCATAATTCACCCTCCAAAAACCTTCTCCCAAACTTACCCTAAGCCTGATTGGATTAAAAAAACCCCTCTTTGCCTCATCTGGAGTAAGTCAGACTGAACAGGGTGTCACAGGATTTAACACCATGCAAGGGACTGAGAAAATGTAGGAAGACAGATTCCTGGGGCTCACAGACCCAGCCGTGGAGTGGCCTCACCTTTTGCTGGGACTCTAAATCCCAGATTTCAGAAGGAAGCCATGTAATGAGTATTTACAAGAGTGGAGGTCAGGGCTGTGCTTGCTGACCAGAAATGCCTTTATCTCCACCACCTATTTACAGTTCTGATGAGTGACCACCTGCAGCAGCCTGAGGCAGGTGAGATGACCACTCCTCCCTTCAGATCTTTGCTACCTGCTAGATAAAAAGGACATTTTAATAGGAAAAAAAATTTAATACAAGTATTTTGAGTTTGACTTAGTAAATACAAAAGGGGAGGGAGAGGTGGTGCTTATAGGGAGATAAAGGGGTTTGCATCATTGTAACCCAAATCTGATTAATTTTTTTTTGGCTGAAAAGATGATTTATGTGATATTGCCCGGACATTACGTATCCACCTGTCAAATGTTCTGGCAGTTGTGAGCAATCTCAATTCTACACACGTTGCTGCAGGTTCGGAGCACTGCTGATGCAGGCTTGTAGTGATGGGGTCTGAGATGATGGGACCCAAAACACAGCTCCTCGGTGGCATTTGCACCCCTCACTTTAATGCAGAGTGTTTGGGGACAGCAACTTTCCTCCCGAAGAGGAGTCAAGAATCATCTGGGCTGGATGAAAAAGGGAAAGAGATGAAATAAAGTAAACAAGTGTGGTCTGACATGTGGCAGCCTTTGTAAAACAAACAAAGTATGTGGATTAACTCAAATGCGCAAGTGGGAGGGTCCAGAGCTCGGGGATTAGAGGCAGTGAGGGCTTCAGGTGAGTGACAGAGAGCAGACAAGCACATGTATTCACCAGTAACAATGCTGCCACAGTGGCAGGGAAGAAGAAAACAAACCTGTGTGGGAACCATTGCCCTTCAGCAAGACACAGACTCCTGCATCCAGTTGGGAAACAGGGCTTTTTCCTTGACTGTTGTCTCCTTGCCCTCTTCCAGAGAGTCAGACACATGGATAAATGCCATGTACATGGGCTTACCTTTGTGGCTCCCAAGTGCAGAAGCAAGCAAAAGCTGAGTGAGGAGGAATTTGGAGATTGCCATTGAGCACTCCCACATGCAGTGACCACCATGGAGCACGACAGGTCTCGTGGAAGGTGGTAACACTCTGGGGAGTGCCCAAGTTGGCTCCGTTTTGTCTTGGTATCCAACCAGACACAGAACCTTGGAGATGGAAAAGCACCTCCAAAAACACCTTTCCTTGAGTAAGGACTGGAATGGAGTCAGACACATCCCTCACCAGCACTACACTGATCTCCAGCCAGGAGGTCACTTCAACTGATGGCAGGCAGAGCTGTCACCGAACACAGGGACCACCCCTGCAGGACCAGCAGGGGGACATGCCAAATTATCTTCACATCTTTCCCTGTGGCAGGAGTTCAGTGCAGCACTGCAGCATCCACCTCTGAGGAAGAGAAGGTGAAATTCTGCAAGTGGATGTGGACTGTTCTAAAAAAGCTGCACATCCGTATTAACTCCATAGTAAACATTTCATATGAACACAGTAAAATCCAAGAGGGCAACCAGCCTTTTTGACATTAAAAAAACCCACACGACACTTTAAAAAATACAGATTTTATTCATGTCTAGCCTATTCAACAGTGGATCACACTGGCAGGAACAACCACAAATACCGAGTTACAAGGTTTCATCAGGTTCTCGCCTGTGCAACGCTGGATTTGAGTCAAGCGCGTATTATGGCACCACCACTAATGACAATGATTGCTGTTCAAAGCTCACTCAAGTCCCATCTCCCTGGTCCACTTCCCATCTCCCTGGTCCACTTCCAAGCCCAATAACCCCATCTCCCACTGTGTGTGGGATTGTCTGCAGAGAACTTGTGTTCTCAAAGCCTGAGTGCAGCAAACATCCTGAAGCAAGCGCTCTGGCTAAAAATCCCCTATACCTCACGTTCTTTATTTGAGAGGCTTCAAGTTTTCAGTGAAACAAACAAAAAAACCCTCATCATCAACAGTTTCTCAGAAATGTTGGACCTGACCTGTATAAATCAGCTCCAATAAGGGAGTTGGAATTACTTATTACACATGATCTAGCCTGCAAATTCCAGCTGTTTTCCTCAGAATAATGCATCAGAGCAAGGTTTCACACCAAAAGCAAAGCACCCCTGTCAGTGTCATTCCTGCCGATGGTGTGGGCACACCGTATGGCCCAAGGTCTCTGCCCCATGGATTTCCCCAGGATATTCACACTTTTCCAAAGGCAGCCTGCACCTATGCTGACTCTGAAGACAACTACCCTTGCAAGAAGGGTCCACGGCAGCTCTGGTCACTCATGGTCAGCCACGTGGTCTTGACACACAGATCAGGATCCAGGGACTCCGAGAATTCCCAGAGCAGCTGGCCTGCACTGAGATAGAGCAGGTCCCTTGGGATTGTGGAGTGCATATTGCCTCCCAAGGAGTGCAGGCTCACATCCACACCCAGCACTACTCAGAAGAGCTGCACCAGAAGCAGCCCCCAGTCTGGCAGCTCAGGGTTTCTCTAAGCCCAGTCCTAGAAACATGTGGGAGCCACAGGGAGTCAGGAAGCTCCTCAGAGATCCAGACCCTCAGCCAGCAGCCACAAGGAGGTACTGTAGTCCCAGAGGTGCCAAATCAGAGAGAGCTGCCTTCTACCTCTTTTCCCTCACACATTTACGCTGAAAACTTCCAGACAGGCTAAAAGTCATTCAGGAAGATATAGAGGGTGTTATTGATAAAGCATTCTAGGGAAGTTGGATGCCCAGCATCCATCAAACTACCTTCTGAAAATCCCAGTTGTCACATTTAACTCCATTCTTCCTCTCAGGCTCTCCCCTTCCAGAATCAGTTCTTCCTAGCCCCCTCCCACTCTCCAGTGCAGAGAGCTGGCAACACACACAGGCTGGATCCACATGTGGTCATGAAAACTTGGCTGCACGGCTGACCTTTGCTGCTGCCAAAGGAAGGGAATTCCAGGCCAGAGCACCCCTCTCTGCCCTTCACTCTCCAGAGCTAATTGGGTTTTCTATCACTTTCAGCACGGCACAGCGTGGACTTGTAGAGCTTGAAAAGCAGCAGAGGTTTTTATCACAATGGTGCAACAGGAGAAGACTTCAGAGCATTTTCTGGGAACGCCGAGTACAATTATATTACAGTTCCAGAACTGTCTGGCTATTGTGTCTCCTAAATCACACAAAAGACTACAAAGAGTGCTATTTCAGTGAAACTCCCTACGACCACTGAAAATAAGTCACTAACTCCGTTAGAGCAGGCAATGGACTCATGTGCTCACAAGAACTGACTGTACAGATGCTAAAGCCAGACACTTTGCAGGCAAATGAGAAACACCTCTAGTGTGGGCCCATCCCTTAGACTGCAGATATTTTGCATGAACAGGATGATTACTCCTTGTAGAGCTATGTGAAACATCTACCTTTTTATCCAAGTTATGAAAGCACAGCTTTGAAAATCACAGTAATCCAAGGCCAAAAAGACAGGCAGACAAATGGACAGACTTTGGCCACTCATTTGATTTTCTAGAGAGTTGTTTGCTCTTCTAAGGGCTGACCTCATACATTTGCCAGGTCTGGATGTTCCACTTGAAAAAAAGGCTCAAAGGAAGTTTCACAACAGCTGACTCTTCTGGAGGTGTCCATCTCCAGCTTCCCACAGGACTTGGTGCTTGTCTGGGGCTTTTGAGGAATAGCTCATAAATTGCTGCTATTTAGCCACTGGCAGTTGAATCTTGCTTTATTTATTTTCCCAGAAATGAGACACATTGGAATCTTGTAGGGGATTCTCCTCACTTCCTTCCTCCAGTCCTTGTTCACATTTAGTTTCAGTTTCCTGGACTGTTGGCCCCTTTAAAAGCAACAGCAACAAGAAAACCACAAAGCAAGGAAAACAGTTTCCTGACCACAAAGGTTGTACCCTCTGCACACAGGGAAACTCCACCAACTCTACAGGAAGAAGATGCAACAACCTCTTTTGCAGCATCCTGACACGACAGCCTTGCAGCATCCAGAATCCAGCCTAGCAAGGAAAACAAAAAAAAAAGTGTTAAAAAAAATGCACAAGAAAAAGGCACTGTTTTACATGGATCACAGTAAAGCCATGCCAACCTAAGGGTTCATTTCTTCCTGAGAATGTTTGCAAGGCCTGAATTTGAAATCTCTTGTCAGCTGCAGCTGGCTAAAATGGAAAGTGGTACATTTCTTTGCTTACCTTGGTGCCTACTGGGATTGGCTTTGAGGCCGATTTTTCCTTACAGCTCCTGGGAATTACACACCTGTCTTCTTGCATGAGAGGAAATAAGTCTATTAGAAGGTTGCAATGCTTGCTAGGATGCCTTGCAGTGCTGTGCTCTTCAAGGACAGAGACACAAGGTCTGACTCTTACTGTAACTGGGACTTTAGGAATTCCCAGAGCCATTTTCTTGGCATCTAATTTTAGGCCATTTTAAGACAGACCTGTAATGACAATTTGGCTTATAGGCCCCTCCCTCCATGCCAGGGGCATGAAAGTCTATCAAAGCAAGTAAGAGAATTTAAAATTTAAAATTTTTATTTTATTAAATCAGATCTGAAGCAATTTATTAGACAACAGAATGAAAAAATGTTGGGTCTGAAAGAACAATTTTCTTCCTTTAGGGACTTCCCCACTGTCACACTTTTGTGCAGTGCATTCCAGCTTCATCTGTGCTGGTGACTCATGAAACCTAAAGGGCTATTAATAAGTTATTGGAAGTATCAGCAGTCTTCCACAACAAAAGAAGGAGAAATAAAAAATTACTGCAATAAATGAAGGACTGCACCCTGTGGAAGGGATCCACACTGGAGCAGATCATGAAGAACTGCAGCCCAAGGCAAAGGCGCACGTTGGAGAAGTTCCTGGAGGACTGACTCCCATGGAAGGCACCCCACACTGGAGCAAAGGAGGAGTGTGAGGAGTCTTTAGTGATATTTTCTCTCCCCTGTGGAGCTGAGGATGGAGGGTGACAGAGCAGCTTTGGGAGGTACCTGGCATCCAGCGAGGGACAACCCACTACAGGTACACAGATAGGATGTGATCTTAAATTCATCATTTCAGGACTCCTGAGTGCTAAACAAAACTCTGAGGTCCAGACTTAATTGTGTGAGCAGGGCTAGTAATGAGCTTAAAGAAATCCAGCTGGTGCCTGCCGAAATGCGGAGCAGCTCAAGCCTTGCACTGCAAGGAGTTTGCACCGTTTATGTTTTTACACAGCGTTTTCTGCCACAATTCCCTTTCCCACTCAGTGCAGGAGTTTGAAAGCAGCTTATTCCACTATGAAAACCATACACTTTCTAGTCCCTGAGCTCCCACAGCTCCTGCTACTGCTTGGCAATGACTCAAGTAGCCAGAAAAAGAACAAGAACAGGCTGTAAAAAGTGTGGCAGTGAGAAAGCCCTGGGCCAGAAGGTTGTTTGTCACACTGCCAAAGCCCAAAGGAGGAGAAAGAAGTGGGAGAAACATCAGAGATGGGAGAAGCCCACAAAGTGAACAAGATTTGTCAAGAGCTCTGCCTAGGTTCAGAAAGGAGAAAATGCCAGCAGCACAAAAAATATATAAATATGCATCCTTACATAAATATAAATATACAACAACACATTTGCATCTGCTCTTCAAAAAGTTTTCTAAGATAAAGAAAAGCCAGGTCTACCAACAAAAGGCACAACTTGCTTGCTTTGAGTTCACCACAATTGTGAGCAATCTCTGCTTTCCAGGCTACATATGTGCTGATCTTCAAAGCAAAATTCCCTCAGCGAGTTTTCTTTCATGTCAAGGTTTTTCCTGTGGATTTATACATTGGAGAGGAGAATTTTCGCTCCAGGGATTACAGAGGATGAACAAACTGAGATGCTGCGGCCAGCTCACAGTTTTCAAGAGATTCAGAGCAGCAAAAATTGAATCCCAGTGATTGTCTGGAGTTTGGTAAGGCAGAGACCCCATCAAACGATTCAGAGGCAGAAAGATACGTCTGCAACAGCCGCATTAATTGAACCTATGACAAATCTGTTCCCAGCAGAGTGAACAATCCCAGTGGTGGTTTGGTCTGATCCTAGTTTTAGTTTTACACTGATGTATCTGGCATGGATCTTCCCCAAAGTTAGTAGAGATGTTCCACTGGGAAAGAGCAGAGGAGAGTCTAGATATTCAATATTTGATATCTAGGATCTCTTTTTATCCATTGTGTGTATTAATAATCAAAAAACGCTTAGAAATTGCAAAATGTATTATCTTACAGCTTGTTTCTGACCTGCAGGGAGAAGATTCCTGCTCCTTTATGGTTTGTAAATTCATTTAGGAAAACTCTTTGGCAGCAAACGTGACTCCTCTTGAACTGGAAGTGCTGCATGTATAAGGTGTGCAATGTTACCTCCCTGTCCAAAGCAAGGATTGTGCAGAAGAAATGGTCCCAGTAAATAAAAAGATAATGAATTATATAAACAGGTTTTTGAGTTTAGCAGGAGACATTTTTTTGCATTACCTGTAGATCAAAAAGCCCAAGTCTAAGTTTTTCTGGACAACCTTTCATCACGTGTTCTATAAACAAAGCATCTGCAGGGAACAAACACCGCGGCCTTAAGCAGATCTCTGCAAACAGCTCAGAAAGTATAACTGAGCTGTTTTATTCAGTTGCAGCAGAACAAACAATCATTCAACACTGCAAATATTGGGGAAAAAACCCAACCAGTGTGGCCATAGGACGGCAAACCACACATTTTAAATCTGTGCACTAAGCCGGGATTTATCCAGCACAGCCCAGCAGAGAGGGACTGGCACAAAACCATCCCATATCCAAGTTTATGACAGTGCTGGAAGGCACCACTAAAACAATGATTACTGTCACTCACACAGACAAAGCAATAGGAAAGGTTTGGACTGGGTCAGAAGAGTGGCAGATGGACCAAAGAAGGTTTTTCTATCTATATAACTCTATAAATGCAAAAGTGATAAAGCACCTAAAAGGAATGGGCATGAAGGCAAATTTGAAGCACAAGATAAATAAAATACCAAAGTACTCCTTGCCTATGACTTACTCGTTACTCAGTTATTGCTTAATTACTTTTAAATACTATTTAAATATAAACTACAAAACTAAACCCAGAATTTCCCACGTGGTGAATGACATTGGATGCTCAACTTGAACTCTAAAGGGACTGAATTCCAGAGAGCAGAATGCAGGCCTTGTACAGAAACAAAACCTACTACAGGGCTGTCGTTCTTTACAAGGTGGACCTCATATATGTGTAGAGGGATGCAGGGGATTAATTTTGGGTACCCATCTCTCTATCCTTAATTTTGAGAGCCTGATACTGATGCCTAAATTCATAATAAGTAGCTCAACATTCCTCAGTGAAGTTTTTTGAGACCAGAGACATGAAAAATTGGACTGTGCTCTGGAATGGGATCTAAACTCACCTGGGCAACTTTCCAACCCCATTTAAGACACCTTCTACATTTATGGATAGAAAAGATGGAATAAAAGTTATGTTTAAAACCAAACTGCTGTCTCCTGCTACTCTGCAAGGTCCTGGAAACCCCCTCAATGGTGAGAGATGCAATCCCATTCAGGCTATACATGCAAGTAAGAAGATCTACAGACAGAAACAACTTCTAGCAAGTTTACTGAGAATAATTTCAGGCTTTGAGTGTCCCTGGCAAAAATGTAGGGAAAGTTACTTCAAGTGGATGTAACTCCACTGAAGCAAATTTTACTTGCTTTCATCAGGACAGACCCCTGTGGCAGCCAGGCTATCACACTGTGCAGAAATAAGGGAGAGGAGATTAAACAGACCAGATCCAATGTATTTATAGTGCCCATCTGAAAGCAGAGAAGCAGAAAAGAGCAGCGGGATTGTGAAGTGAGCAGCTCTGTTCCTAATGAGAGGATGAACTCCTTCCAGTGTTCCACTGTAACAAAGGACACGGATGCAATGGACACATCAAATCAGCTGGCATAACTAAGTGGAAAGATCCAGCACTGCCTCATGTGAGATTGGTTGTTTTAGGTGGACTGAGTGAATCAAAATATTCAAGGGATTTCCCAATACTCCACCATTCTTCCTCAAATTAAACCCCCAGTTTAACCCCACACAGCGCTGGCCATATGCAGCTCACACTTCTCTCCCTGGGAGCCATCTGGAATTCCCTTGAGGAATCCTGACTTTCCAGCACATGTTGTGTTTAATTCTGACATTAAAAGGGCATTGTTGGGTTTAACAACAAATTGTGCAAAGACTGCAATGACTTGCTCCAGAAAATGCACCATGTGGCCAAGTCCCACATCCATTCCCTAAATCCAACCCAAGGATAAGTGCTTGTCCTCAGCTGCCACCAAAGCAGCTCCCTCAAACTGGAGGAGACAAAAAACTCTGGAGACAAAAAACCACAGAAAATCTTGAATTTCTCTGCATACCTATGGCAAACTACAGTGCCACTCAGGCTGTCTCAAGCTTCAGGCCTGCCCAGCACATGCCAGCAGCCCACACCTCACTACATTTATTGCTTAAAGCCTCAAGCAAGAGGCCCAGCTCTGGGCATGCTGACCACTGCTGCTCTCTGGGGCTCAGTCCGTGCTCAGCTTAAAAAAACCCCAGGCACTGGCTGTTTAGGTAAAACTGCAGCAGCAAAGGAAATTGATTCATAAATGCTGAGGCAGACCTTTCCCAATAAAACTGCCTTTATCCCAACCCAGGGGTTTTCCAGCTTTTACCCGGATCCTGGCTGGGGGGGAGTGAGCGCACACCCACCGGAGCTGCCGACACCCTCGGGCAGCGCGGGTCAGCCATGCCGGTGTCCCTCGTCTCATTCCTCCCTGGCCCACAGGATGGCACTGCGACCCCCCACAAACTCCTCCCTGGCCCACAGGCTGGCACCGTGACACCCCACAAACTCCTCCCTGGCCCACAGGCTGGCACCGTGACACCCCACAAACTCCTCCCTGGCCCACAGGCTGGCACCGTGACACCCCACAAACTCCTCCCTGGCCCACAGGCTGGCACCGTGACACCCCACAAACTCCTCCCTGGCCCACAGGCTGGCACCGTGACACCCCACAAACTCCTCCCTGGCCCACAGGCTGGCACCGTGACACCCCACAAACTCCTCCCTGGCCCACAGGCTGGCACCGTGACACCCCACAAACTCCTCCCTGGCCCACAGGCTGGCACCGTGACACCCCACAAACTCCCGCCTGGCCCACAGGCTGGCACCGTGACACCCCACAAACTCC
>VZTH01007621.1:72042-137057 GCA_013397815.1 Aleadryas rufinucha
ACTCCTCCCTGGCCCACAGGATGGCACCGTGACACCCCACAAACTCCTCCCTGGCCCACAGGATGGCACCACGACACCTCACAAACTCCTCTGTGGCCCACAGGATGGCACCGTGACACCTCACAAACTCCTCTCTGGCCCACAGGATGGCACTGTGACACCCCACAAACTCCTCTCTGGCCCACAGGATGGCACCACGACACCCCACAAACTCCTTTCGGGGCTGCAGACTGACAGCAACACTCAAGTGTTTTTTCCCAAAGTCAGAGTTTTTCCCACTGCTGTTCAAATTTCCTTTGAATTTTCAGGCTTTCCAGAATTCAGCAGGATTGCACAGAATCTCCCACGCTGGTGCAAGTCTTTGCCCAGAAAGATCACGTCTCTTTCTGTGGGCATTTTGCTGGAATAAACATCAGTGATCTTTCCCCCCCTAGAAAAGGGTTCATTGGAAGCTACACACCAACCCTCCAGAAAAACTACTGCTTTTTGCTGCTGAGAAATTGTGTTCTGTAAACCCTGAGATTAATTAGTAACAGGGAATGGAACAGAGCTGGGGAAGGGGCTGGAAAGCCAGTGCTGTGAGGAGCAGCTGAGGGAGCTGGGAAAGGGGCTCAGGCTGGAGAAAAGGAGGCTCAGGAGGGACCTTCTGGCTCTGCACAACTCCCTGACAGGATGGGGCAGCCAGGGGTGGGTCGGGCTCTGCTCCCAGGGAACAAGGGACAGGAGAGGAAACGGCCTCAAGCTGTGCCAGGGGAGGTTCAGGTTGGACATCAGGAGGAATTTCCTCACTGAAAGGGCTGTCAGGCTGCCCAGGGAGGAGGTGGAGTCCCCCTCCCTGGAGGTGTCCAAGGAATGTCTGGATGTGGCACTCAGTGCCATGGTCTGGGAGACAAGGTGGGGATCAGGCAGCTGGATTTGATGATCTTGGGGGTCTTTCCCAACCTTAATTACTCTGTGGTTCTGTGACCAGCTATTGCTTACAACACACTTCAAAGTACTGCACAAAACCAAATCTACGTCACAATCTCGCTATTTACTGCACCACCCTCTGCATTTTACTCAAGATCACTGCAAAAACCTTGCAGTTTGGGAGCCTACAGCTTTCCAGCACCGATGCCCACCCAGCCTTCACATGCACAGACACACCTGGCACGTAACCTCTGGCTCAGCTGACACAGCACCTGCACAGTTTCCCAATCCTTTCCCATTTATGGGTCAAAGATGCAGCCAAACCATAGATGTTAAAATTTGGGCTGTGCATCAGGTTTGAAAGCCTTCTTGTCAGTTCTGCAGGAGCCTATGACAGAGGGCTTAGATTGGCTTCCCTTGGCTCACAAAGCATGCCTTCAAGAGAAATATTTTGGGAGAACTGCAGAGTCAATGACTTTAAATTAAAATTCAACAAGATATGCTTGTCCTTATTAAAATTTTTGGAAAGGACCACAAAGATCAATGTTTTCAGCTTAAAGTAGCTGAGAAGATGAAGCAAGCACAGTTTTACTCAACTCAGATCCAATCTTCTTTATCAGCTTTAACCTCAGTTGCTAGCCCTCATTAAATCCTCATCTCTCTTCTCTCCACTGCTGTTTTAAATGCCTTTTTGATATATCCCAGGGGAACCAGCACACAAAATCACACCTGAGCATACCTTCCCCTCCCTTCCTTCTTCTTCCCCCCCTTTATACGCTGAGCAGGATGCTGTAAGGTCTGGAATATCCCTCTGCAGCAGAGGCAAAGACAGCAGTTGCTAAGGACAACAGCCTGCTGGGGACAGCAAAACAGCCATGGTCCTGCTGCCTGCTCTGCTTCCATACCAACCCTGGGAAGCCAGGATGGCAGCTGCTGATGGGAAAGGGGCTTAGGGACAAGGAAATTCCTGCCATGACTGTGGCAGCGGCCATAGTCATCTTCACTCCTTACCTCTCCCCTCATCCCAAGGATTTCTAAGGTTCCTCTATGATCAAAACCAGCAATGGCAATACAAGCAGCAAGTTCATGTCTCCTGTGAGGGAGGCTCAGTCACTGCCCAGGACAGAAGTTCTGCCTCCTGTCCAGGGGGAACTTCCTGGGATCAGTCCCTGCCCGTTCCTCTGGTGCCATTGCTCGGCCCCCCGGAGCAGAGCCTGGGCCCTGCTCGGAGCCCTCCCTGCAGCCAGGGACACCCAGGGCTCAGGGCCCCTCTCAGCTGGGGCTCCTCTCGAGGCTGAACAGCCCCAGCTCCCTCAGCCTTCCCCTGTCACAGATGCTCCAGGCCCTAAATCATCTCCTCAGCCTCTGCTGGCCCTGCTCCAGGAGCTCCCTGTCCCTCCTGTCCTGAGGAGCCCAGGACTGGACACAGCACTGCAGATGGGCTGAGCAGAGGGGCAGGATCACTGCCTGAGCTGCTGCTTGGAAGAAGAGGCAGGATTTTCAAAAGTGTTTGCTGTTGCTCCAACTCTGTTTCACTAAAGTCACTAGAAAAAAATTCCCAAAGACCATGGTGTGTTTAGGCATTTTTTAAATGCCACCTTCTATCAAAGTTCTAGAAGTGTGAATTTATGGTATCTTCTGAGTGCCTGGCTGCTTAGTTAACTATTTATACTCCCACTATAGTCGCCTGAAGACCCAGTAGTGAAGTTTCCAGTTATTGACAGAAAGCAGGGAAAGAGGTGTAGAGGCACAGGGAAACATTCAGAGAATCACAGAATGGCTTGGGTTGGAAGGGACCTTAAAGATCATCTCATTCCAGTGCCCCTACCATGGGCAGGGACACCTTCCACTGTCCCAGCTTGCTCTGAGCCCCATCCAGCCTGGCCTTGGGCACTTCCAGGGATGGGGCAGCCACAGCTTCTCTGGGCAACCTGTGCCAGGGCCTCACCACCCTCACAGGGAAGAATTTCTTCCTAAAAAAATAATATTAACAGAATCAACTTTACTGAAGCAAGTAAAGAGGGTCAACATCCCATTTATCATGTTTCCAGCTGTGAAAATAATGGTGCCCTTTACAGAAGTTGCAACCATGTGAAGTCAGAAACAGATCAGAGAAGCTCCTTGAAGGTCTCAGAGTAACCAGCTGCCCATCTATGTCCAATCCCCATCCCTGGCAGTGTCCAAAGCCAGTCTGGATGGGGCTCTGAGCACCCTGGGCTAGTGGAAGATATCCCTGCCTGTGGCAGGGGCACTGGAATGAGATCATCTTTAAGATCCCTTCCAACCCAACTCATTCTGTGATTCTATGGTTCTAATTTCCCAGGCCTGCCTCACACCATCTGCTTGTGATTCCCTGCAGGAAAAAAATGGCCATTTGCATTATCTGAAGACAAATGAGTGTATCTAGAACTTTATCACTGACAAACACCCAACGGCACACTGAAGAGAGAAAAATATTTCTCTTCCAGAGCCAGAGGAATTGAGGTACAGGAAAAATGAAATGTTAGATCCATCCCAGATCCCAACCCAGAACGTGCCTGTGAGCATCAGTCTGTCCACAGACTGGCATGGTTCTGTGGCACATCTGACAGTCAGAACTCAAAAAAACATTCAAATGGGAATTTTAGTTACACTTCAAAACACTGAATTTCCAAGATAAACAGGTCTTGCTTCCCAATGATATGGTAAATAGACCAAAAAACCCCTTAAATAATAAAAAAAGGCTTCTAAAGCACCCTGCACCATGCTGCCTAGTTGGCATCAGAAGAAAAACGTGCTGATGTATGAACACCAGCTGAGAATTTGGCTCCATTTGCCTGAAACAAAGTCTCTGCATCAGCAGGGCTGTTAAAACATTTCAGCCATCAAAAAAACCTCTTCATGCAATCATGGCGGACACAAAGATATGGCAAGAGTCCCTCTCCAAAAACATAAGGTTTTTGTAAGACTCATGCATTGCTTGTAAGACTCCAGCACTGAAATGTGCTATAGGACAGGAAGGAATTTGCAAGGGGATTCATCTGGGCCTTTTTACATATGCTTGCTTCTGAATCACCAATATATGACTAAATATAAACCATGAAGAGCTGTAATTGCTATTCTATGTATTCTCATATCCCTCTGAAATACCATAAAGGAAGAAAAACTACCAAAGCGTTTAGGAGGATTAGTTCCTAACAATGCCAGTGAAAATCTGCAAAAAACCCTCCCAGTCTTGCCAGATTCAAAGTGCAGATTTGACTGCTCAGTACCAGTCCTTCATGCTTGGAGAGCTGACACAAATCTCTGAAAGAGATGGAGAACTCCTCCCACCTGCAGCATATTTCCTTCTGCTGTTTTAACACCTTGGTCCCTGAGGGAAACTCAGGGGGTAGAAGAAAAGAACTTGCTTCAATTCCCTTCTTCTGGACTAGCTGG
This sequence comes from Aleadryas rufinucha, assembly GCA_013397815.1. NCBI lineage: Eukaryota > Metazoa > Chordata > Aves > Passeriformes > Aleadryas > Aleadryas rufinucha. The sequence goes on from VZTH01007621.1 coordinate 76,369, forward strand.
GAAAAGTGATGTCAGCCTCTTATCTCCATGGAGCATTCCAGGAGCTTTCAATTTACCTTGCAGTTAAGGCAGCTCTGGGCTTTGTCAGACAGAAACATTTTTGCACACTTTTAATTATAAGGCAGCCTGCGAGGGAAGGGAGAGTCACAAACCAGGGGCCTGCTCCGAGAGGTTTGTGCCTGAGCCTGGAAAACAGGGATCAGATCAGCATGTCCCAAGCCCAACACAGAGCCAGGTAACAGCAGGACTTGTCAGCATTTGAGTGTTCCATGAGTCCCATGCACTGGGACAAACATTTTCCAGGGTTTTCTTTTCATCCTCACTGCCCATCTGTTTGCATCTGTGGTGACAGTGACACAACACCGTGTCCTGAGGGAGGAGAGGGCCCTGGCCATGCCTGACATTGTCCAGGTGTCAGGGAAGAGATGAGGAACACTCAGAAAGATCTCCCTGTCTAAAAGGTTTAGGGAAAACAAGGAACTAAATGGCTTTATACTGTCCCACCTTATTGCTGAAGCACTGAGATATATGAGGGACATCCAAAGGCCACCTGACAGTGCTGGGGACTGTCCCCTTGACCCCAAGCCCAGTATTTAATTACCTTCCTTCCTAAGTAGTCTCTCAGCTTTCAAAAAACCCCACACAACCTTTTGATGCAATTACTGACAAGCAGAAATGCCAGGGCCAGAAGTACCAGTGGGTGGTTTTTCTACACAGTTCCCATGGTTGGGGATGGAGGATGGAGAATAAAGCTGCATCAGCCTCCAGAACCCCTCCCAGCTGCAGCTGGCTTGATCAATATGTATTCAGACATCTTCTATGGGAAGCTGATTAGTGGTTACTGTGCAAAGAACTCCCAACTCATCTCCCCTGAAATCCCCTTAGCTAAGTGTTAGTGGCAGCTCACAGATCTGCACGGGTTTGGTTTTTAAAGAGCCAAGACAAAACTAAGTGAGGGAGGAGATCCAGCCCTCTGTAGATAGCATCTTTTCCTTCCATTCTTAATTCACCCAGAAAATTTTAGTAACAATTTTTTTGTAGTTTTTAATTTTTTTTTCTTATTACATAATCTCGGAGTAAAAAGATCCTAAAAGATGACCAGCTGAGTGGGAAGAGGGGGAGCTCAGAACTCAGAATGACATGTTCTAAAAAGTCAGACAGCACTGCAAAAGCAGCCTAGTCTCATAAAAAAAAAACCCTTCTCACCTGGGCAGGTGTTGCAGCTGCAGAAAAGAATAACTGGCTTGGCCCAGCCGTAGCCAAAGCACTGGAACATCCCTTCTGTCACTGGGAATACATGCTGTAATATCCATGAGGTTTGGCCTGTCATTCCATCTCTTCTGGAGCATTTGAGTGTCACCTAACTGAATTCAAGGAAATGTTGGAGCTGATACTGCAGCCACACTGATAATGAACAGGAACAACCAATGCCTACCACTACAATGCTTAAAAAAAAAAAAGTTTATTAAAAAAACCTACCCTAAATCGAGGATAATCCCCTCCCTTCCAAAAGAGAAAAAAACCCACAAACCACAAATCCATGTTATATCTTTCATTCCAGATCAAAACTAAAAAACACAAAAAAAACCAAAACCAAACAAAACAAAAACAAAAAACAAAAACAAAACAAAAAAACAAACCACCACCCCAAAGAAACCCCAAAACAACAACAAAAAAAGGCAAAATTTTGTATTTTACCTTGTTTACATACATTTTCTTAAAAAAAAAAAAAAAAAGCAAAACATATTCAGAATATTAAGAAAGGGATCACACACATTACAAAACTTTCCCAACATGCCTTTTGTAAAGAATACCAAAGTGAACTGAAATGAAACTTCTCTCACAAATGTTGCTGATTTTGAGGAAGGGGCACCTTTTGATGGAAATACGTTCTAGAGAAATGTTTGCAGTCCACTGCTGAAAACTGCAGCAGAACATCAAATACCAAACTAATGTGATAGTGAATACTCTCCAAAACATTTCTGAAAGTCACTTCCAAGGACAGACTACAAAGATCAATTGCTTTGTCATAAGCATGAAAGGCCATAGTCTACAGTTCTAAAAGGAATGTGCCAGACAGTGCTATTTCTGACACACTAAAATATGAGAATAATTCAGAGCCTGAGAACCACACACTGCTAAGGGTCCCTTCCAACTTGGGCTATTCCATAATTCTATGAGTGAACTGAGATCAGAAATAAATGCAACTCTGTGTTCGTGGTTCAAATCAAACTCCTTGGCTCACTCTGTATTTCTTATAACTCCTTTCTAATGTGGCTTGCTGCCATAACTCAAATGATGCCAAGTGCTTGGGACAGGCTCTAAAGACATCTTAAGGGCCACCAGATTTGTGTGCACCATGCTGCCAATCTCACTGATAGAGCACACGTGGTGTCCACATTCACAGGCTTTCATGGTGTGCATGGATATTCATAACACTTCCTTTGCCTGGCTTTTCTTTTTTTTCCCTCATTGAATCACAGAATCACTGAATATTCTGAGCTGGAAGGGACCCACAAGGATCATTGAGTCCAGCTCCTGGCCCTGCACAGACACCCCAACAATCTCACCTTGTGCATCCCTGAGAGCGTTGTCCGAACACTCCTGGAGCTCTGGCAGCCTTGGGGCTGTGACCATTCCCGGAGGAGCCTGTTCAGTGCCCCAGCACCCTCTGGGGGAAGAACCTTTTCCTGATATCCCCCCTAACCCTGTCCTGACACAGCTCCAGCCGTTCCCTCGGGTCCTGTCCCTGGTCACACAGAGCAGAGATCAGTGTCAGCCCCTCCTCTTCCCCTTGTGAGGAAGCTGCAGAACTGCTGTGAGCTCTGACCTCAGCCTCCTCTTCTCCAGCTGAACAGACCAAGTGCCCTCAGCTGCTCCTCCTGTGGCTTCCCCTCCAGGCCCTTCACCATCTTTCTTCTCACAGGAGAAAAGCTAAAGAGCAGAACTGGCTGGCCAAAATAGAGATAGAAATGACAAGACAATGGTTTCCTCACTGTAGTGAACAAAGGGCATCAACGAGCAGGAAGGCTCAAGGACAAAGTCTAAGGACAGCTCCTTCCTGGCACTTCTGTGACACAGAGCTGGCTGGATGGATGCAGCTCCCACCTCGGTCGATATTTTTTCTGCCTCCTGAGCTTAAGGGAATATTCACCTCCACGAGGGGAAATTATTTGAGAGAGGTAAGAGAGCAGATGTGAAGCTTCGTTCTGTCTATGTCAGAACAGTGCCTGCAATAGGAAATTATTCTGCTCATCTCCTCAGGCCAGAGTGGCCATCGGGATCAACTGCTCTGACGTTCTACACAACAATGCTGCTCCCCGCAGCTCCCTGACAGGAGGGTGTGGCCAGGTGAGGGTCAGCCTCTTCTCCCAGGGAACAAGTGACAGGACAACAGGAAAGGGCCTCAAGTCACATCAGGGAAGGTTCAGGTTGGATATTAGGAAAAATTTCTTTACTGAAAGAGCAGTTAAGCATTAGCACAGACTGCCCAGGGAAGTGCTGGAGTCACCAGCCCTGGAAGTGTTCAAAGAATGAGTGGACATAGCACCTCATGATATGGTTTGCTGGGCATTTTGATATTTCACTGAAGGTTGGACTTGATGATGTTGGAGTTGTTTTCCAACCTTAATGATTCTGTGAGCAGCAGTTTTTGACGACCCTACATCACTGCTTATCTCTGCAACAAATCACGGAATCACAGGCTGGTTTGAGTTGGAAAGGACTTTAAAGATCATCTCATTCCAGCCCTCCTGCCAGAGGGGCAGGAACACCTTCTACCAGAGCAGGTTGCTCAAATCAGATAATCTAACTGAGCTGCAGCAGAGCTGGTTCAAGGCTTTTCCCAATATTAGATGCAATGCATAGTTCCAGTGATTCCAGGGAGCTCATGCTAGTGAGGAATGACCACAGACTCCAGGAAGGAGGAAGGTCAGCAAAGAGCTGGAGAGCTCTGGATAGGGAGAAAACACAGGACAAGGTGGGCAGCCATTCCAGGTTGAGGGGAAGAGCAGTGAACAGAGTTTGGTGGGTTTTTTAAAGGGTGTTAATTCACTCTCGGCCTCCAGATCAGCTCCTGGAGGGATATGGTATCCCCTGCGCCATTCTACCCCACTCCTAGGATTTCTTTCTCTCCCTTCAGTCCCACAGAGGAAAAACACCTCCCAAAACTCACAGCTCCTCCCCTAGTTCTCCCTCTTACCCACAAACCCCAAGTATTTAATAGTAAAATCACCAGGATTTGGTGTTTTGTAGGTGAACATGTGCAATATGGGAAATGATCTGGAGACACAAGAAATGTGGGAAGATCTCACAATTTCTCATACTTTTCTTCTCCTTTGGTTACTCTGCCCCCAGTATTTTCCTAACTACAGGTCCTGTCAGTCTTTTGCTGGCCTAGAAAAGTCAGGCTCCTCCAGCTTCCACTGGCAAAGCAGTTTCCATCCACCTGATCATTCTTGCTGTTCTTCTGTGCATCCTGCCTGACCAAATTTAGGTCACCAACAATGCACACAGCATTCCAGATGAGGCCTTCAGAATTAACATTTCCCAGGTGGTACTGAACGTGCTTGTCCTGAGATTTTCCAAGACCTGCACCTTGATTTTTATGGCTGCGTTACTCTGGTGGCTCAGTCAGTGACACTGGCACTCTGGCTGAGTGGAGGACAAGGAGCTGCTGGAGCCAGTCCAGAGCAGGGACACCAAGGGGATCAGAGGGATGGAGCAGCTCTGCTGGGAGGAAAGGCTGAGAGAATTGGGATTGTTCAGCCTGGAGAAGAGAAGGCTTTGGGGTGACCTCATTGTGGCCTTGTAGTGCCTGAAGGGAGCCCACAGGAAAGATGGAGAGAGACTCTTGACAAGGGCCTGGAGTGACAGGACAAGCTCTGTTACACTGACAGAGAGCAGGTTTAGATTGGATATTGGGAAGAAATTGTTCCCTGTGAGGGTGCTGAGGCCCTGGCACAGGCTGCCCAGAGAAGCTGAGGCTGCCCCATCCCTGGAAAGATTCAAGACTAGACTGGATGGGGCTCTGAGCTATGAACATGTCCCTGCCCATGGCTGGGGGTTGGAATGAGATGGTCTTTAAGGTCCCTTCCAAGCCTGGCCACTCTTACGATTCCACAAAAATTCCTTCTATTCACCCTCCTCTGTCCCATCCCCGGTGGTATTTTCCCTTACAGCAAAGTAATGTTTTTACACGAAGCTTTCTGTCCAGTTTCAGGGAAGGCATCACTGAGATCAGAAGAGTTAGGGCAGGAAAGCCCCGTTTTTACAAACCTAGTAACCCCTGTAAATGGAGACTCTGAAACCAGCAGACGTAGAGCCAACCTGCCAGAACTACAATGATTTTCACATAGCCCTAACAGCAAAAAAATGTAGGAGGCACAGAGCTTGTCTCCACATCTACCTCTGCCACCCTTCTGTTGTTCTGTTACTTAAGAATTGCAACTACATTTCTTCAGCTTAAACAACTCTGTCTCCTTGGGAAACATATCCAGGCAAGAGGAAGCTAAGATGGAGAGTGGTCAGGAAGGCAGAGCCAGCAAGTGCTCCATTCAGCAGGAGGAATTTGGTGGCCATGCATGCCCCAGGCCAGCCTGGCTCCTGCTCCAGCTCCAGCCAGGCACGTGGTGGGGGGTGTCAAGGACACAAAAATGCCGAGCACAGCAGAGCAGGCAGGCACTCGCCCTCACCTTATGGTGTGGCAGTGGCACACCTTCCCCAGAGCTCCAGAGCAGCGAGTCAAACAAAGAGACTGTGGTCCAATTCTGCTTTAGTCGGGGATAAATTTGGAGTCACTTCACTGACGTCAGTGGAGTTATTCCAGAATTGCACCAGTGTAAAAGAGGGCAGCATCTGCTTTCTGAAAATGGATGCCATCAAGCTAATTGAAAACAACAGATGCATCAAGGAGCAGCAAGAAGGGACGGTAATGTTCCAGTTTTCTTGTAAAATACCATTTAATTTCCCTCCAGAGAATGTAAGCGAAAAAACCCATATGTACTCTAAAAGCTAAGCCCTTTGCTGGTGTAAAATTGTTGCATACAACCTTTTAGGTGAATGGACCAATGTGTACCTACAACACCTAAAGAGATCCAGCCTAGTCATGTGCACTTACAGCCCTCTTCTTTGGGCCTGATTCTTCTCTCACACTCATTTAAATCTGGATTTAAATTTTAATACCACCCACAGTACTAAGGAAACATTTATCTAACCTTGGGTAGAGAGCAGGATCAAGGCCCCTCATTTCTTTAAACACACAATGGCTAGATTTGGTAATTAAATTGATAAATTTGTGATTTGTGCCACTTTTTGACTAAGGGTCTTCCAAAATTTTACACCACTGAATAAACACCTTTATATTCATTTAGTGGAAATGAAGCCAAAGAAGGACTTGGTGAATTTTCAATGATATTTTGTGTGAAGACAAAAGTTTCCCCTAATTCTTATCTCCAATGAATAGTCAACACAGCTTCAGTATTTATGGTGACCATGGAAATTGATGAGCACTTTCCCTCCTGCAAATCCTTTCTTTCCTTTCACTAAGAAGTTGTACACAGAAAAGCTCAATTATTGCTTGGTCTCCTCTTATTAATTGGCACTACAGACAACTTGGATATTTCCAGTGGTGAGGGTTCATCAGGGAATGCTGTAGGACTGTAAAACCCACACTGGTCTCAGCTATGAGTTTCCCAAAGTGTAAAGCCATGTTCTGATATTCAAACCCTTTGTGCCAGCCAACGAGCCCCAGACAGACTTCCCTGGAGCAAGGGAAAACCCACCCAAATGGGGAAAAGCATGTGGAATTGACATGTACTAACAGCATATGCTGCACTGTTAATTAGCACCATCCCTGTCTGCTATCCCCAAAACCATTTTTCTGGATTTATCTCCCTGGATAGGGTCTTGTGTTATGTAGGACCCCACTCGGAACAGGAAGAGCTCCTTGAAACTGGCAGGCAATTTCCTCAGCCACTGTCTTTGGTGGCAGCTAAGGACACGCAGCATCCCCTGGTTCCTTTCATCAGGGGATTAAGGCTTTTCATCCTGCCAACACCTGCTCCCCTCCTTATGCCTAAAGCAGGTGCCTGCAGTTCAGGCATTCTCCTGTGAACCTGCTGATAACATGGCTCCAAATGTCTTCAGAAGGGGACCTGTCCCTAGTGCAAGCTTCAAAGAGCAACGACGAAGGGCTCAAGGCTGTGCTTGTGGTTACAGCAGCACAAACAGAGCTATCTTGTACTCACAGGGCTGCCAGGGAGGGCAGTATCTTCAAATTCCCCATGAATCTGTCCCCATCTTTCCACCAGTGAGAAATAAATGCATAAAATGCTGCTGCTCTTAACTTCTGTCAACATAAACTTTATGTTAAGCTCAGCTCTGCTGAGTTTGGTAGGACTTACTTGGACTTGAGTCAGATGAGAGCTTTTGGGAAAGCTGTGGTTGACTCCTGCTGTAATCTGCAGATCTTTCCCTGATGTAAACAGGACCTCAAGAAAAGAATAAACAAAAAGAAGCAGTTTAACAAACAGTACATATGCTTGGATTTGATGCAGAAGGTTGAAGCTGAAGCCCGATATAATCCAAGGTAGTTGTACTAAAAGGAGTTGTGCCAGCTTGAATCAGCAGATGGTGAGGATCTGGCTCATACTACATTTCTGTAGTTTATAATTATCTTTCTTTCTTCACCTAGAACCAGATTCTCCCTTTAGGCTTCAAATCTTAATTAGGAAATCCTTCCTCATTAATTTCAAGAAACTCTTAGTCGTTAATTTCCCAGAACAAGAAGAAACCTTACCTATTTCTGCTATAGCAGCAGATGCTGGAGCTGTTTGTTCCTTTGCTTTTGGGGTTGATGCTGTTCTTTCCATCACTGTATGGAAGACACTTCAGTCCTTCTTACCCTGTCTCTTGCTGTCCTGAATTATCTTTACACTCATTCTTCTTTATCTCCATAGGGAACTCTGAATGAGAGGGCCCAGGAGAGAACACCAAGTCCAGTCACCTTCACCCCCACGGCTGCTGTAGCAGTGAATTTTAACCCATGAAAGCTGGATCAAAAGGCCCAAACAGAAAATTACTCAGAAATCCCGAATACCAGCATTTTCCAAGAAGGAGCAGAATAGGAATTTCATCTTGGAGGTAAGTGCAGGAATCCACCAGTAAAACACCACAAAACAGGTCTTCACGCCTTTCATGCTTCCAGTCCTTTATATGGATAAAAAAAATTATGTCCTCAGTAAAATTCTTCCTTTCCTACCTTCCTTCCTTCCTTCCCCACCTCCAAGGAGATGATTCCTGCCCTGTCCTGCTTTGGTGCAAAACATCCTGTGGGAACAATTATCTGGGGAACCAACTGTCACAAATCAGCCAGAGGACCAGGAAGGAGCATAGTCTCTTCCACTGCAGAACTATTTCCTAGTGAGATTGGTGCAAGAGGAATTTCTGGGTTTTTAATGTGATGCTTGAGCTTGTATTCCTTGACAGCAGGCACCCAGATAACTCTACATTCACAGGCCAGTTGCCCCTCAGCTCCCTGGCTGAGTGCTCAGATTGTCCTTCACACACTCTCCAGCTCTCTGCATGCAAGGATGGACAAATAAAATCTCTTCCATCTCCAGGGTTTGCACTCCCTGCAGGTTTGCACTCCCTGCTTTCAAAGGCTGGAAACTGCCCACCTGAAGTTGGATGGGGCAGCTGTGCACGATATAAGGTGATGGGATCAGCTCCAGTAAGCAAAGAAAACATCTGTAAAGATAAGGTGCTGATGTCTGAACACAAAATATCCATCGAGTGCTTTCGCTTGTAGCCACAGTCACAACGCAGAGAGAAACAGTCCGGGAGGTTGTTATGGAAACAAGTCCCTGGAGGTGCCTACTTGGCTTCACAGGGATGTGCTCTACCTTCAGAAGGAAACAGATTTGCATTTTGAGCAGCCAGGGGAGAGTGCTAAGGGCTGAGAACTTGAGGTAAGGTTTTTGAAAGCATCTCTGTGATTCGGTGGCATGAGACCTCTGGTAAAGTCAATGGCATGGGTGCCACTGTGTCATTTCAGTCACGTGAAAAAAAAAATCTGAAGGCTCCTTAAAAAATGTCAAATTCCACAAGTTCTATAACATGTAGCATTGTTGGTGACTCTGGGACTTCACTGCTTTTCAGGAGGTGCTTAGAGAAGGATTTACATGCCCTAAATGAGTCCCAAGGTTACAGTTTCCATGCTTCTGTTGGCGTTCTGTATCTCTCTTAGAGCCAACACAGAAAAAACAGGGAGCAAACACCACTTCTGCTTTACACATTTTCATGTGCACTTTTCTTTACTGATAAATGCAGCTCACAAAAACTGCACAGAGCTGCCTTGTTCAGCACAGAATTCCTTTGCACCTTGGGTACAATCTGCGGGTGGGAGATTCCAAAACAGACTAGAAACTCACTGCTGGATCTCACCTGGAACCTCACTGCTGGATCCCACCTGGAACCTCACTGCTGTATTCCACGTGGAAACTCATTGCTGGATCCCACCTGGAACCTCACTGCTGGATCTCACCTGAGGGCAGGACACCTCTTTCCAAGAGGATCTGTGTAAGATACTCTGGGATTGTGCTACCAGTGATCTGCCTCACATCTTTTTTTCGTGCTGGAGCCTCCATGCCCAGCTGTCTCTCCTGCTGGTCAGGAGAACAACCTGTTCTGGGCAGGGAGGGCTCCTGCCTGGCAGGGCCAACGGGGCCAGGCCCAGGGGGAGAAATGAGCACAGGAATTCTCTGACGTAGGCTCACAGCATGTCTCATGACTCGTCCTGAACTTGTGTTCAACCTGAGTTTTTTATATCTTACATTGGAGGAACTTTTATCAGCTGATAAACTCAGGCATAACATATCCCCAAACATGGGCATTCTGCTGGGAGAGGGCAGCAGCCTCGAAACATCCTTCTTAAATAGCAGCTTCTTTTGCTAGCTTCTAGCAACACAAAATTTGAAGACAAGTCCCTCTCTTGGTCTCACAGTAAAGATTTCATTAGGGTGACCCTGAAACACAACTAAGAACACCATCAAGACTAAGACACACTAAGAACTGGACAACTTTTACACAAAATCAACAGAGATGCCACCATGCCCCTCCATCCCACTTATTCACCTGGACAATTTACCCACCAGCTGATTACACACATCAGGGGATGCAGAATGGTCCCCAAGGCTCAGACCTTCACAAATCTTTGCCTCAGTCCCATGAAGCAAAGACAAATTAGGCATTATTCAGGCAAACCCCTCTGAGCTATGAGCTCTCACCACATCAAACTTGTGTCTCCCAGACTGAGACAAGTGGCGTTTTCCTACTGATTTCAGTGAGAGAGAGAGAACACAGAGGTTTTAATATAATGGTTGTGTGCTGACCCCAAGGGAGATCCCTGCACACTAAAAACATTTGAGAAGGCAACAGGACTCTGGAGAAGTGGAGCAGTTAGGATTTGCACAAACAACTTCTACCATATGAGCAGGGCCAGGATGGAGAGAGGCCACAATAAAAGCACTCTAGGCACAGAGCCATATCTCAAGACAACTGTAAACAGGCAAGGTGATGAAGATGCAAACAGATCCCATCTCACAACCAGTTCTATAGCCAGTTCTGACTATATTAAAGTATAAGGATGGGGCTCTGAGCAACCTGGTCTAGTGGAAGGTGTCCCTCTTTGGAAAGAGATGATCTTTAAGGTCCCTTCCAACCCAGGCCATTCTATGATTCTACGATATGCCTTTAGCATTTTTAGTCTTATGGCTGAAAAGCACAATATATACGCGAAATCTATTCTCTGTATTTTTGCCCCTTGGCATTATGTCTGGTCTATGTATTACACATGTCCCATGCAATATGTAGCACATTCCAATATGCATTTCATACAGTATGATGCAAGGCATTAGCGGCTGCCTTTGCTTCCATACACATGCAGACGTGTGAATGCACAATAAACACTTAGAATTACAACAACAAAGACTTTTCCTAGCAGGAAAATCTGCCAGTAGAATCTGAAAGCATCCATTTCTCTTTCTCACCTGCTGGCAGTGCTTGAAACATTTTTAAAGTTAGGTGTAAGGCAGAGCTGACTGAAACTAATGAAATGATCTGGGGAAGCAAAACGTGCATCTGAAGACAGAAATCTCTGGTCCCTTGGCAAACCCGGCACCGCAGGCCAAGCTATGCATAATTTGCATGGCCAGCACAAATTGCTCTCATAAAACCAAGTGCAAAAACACTGCTGTCCCTCCTATCCATGAAATACCAGGAGCTGGCTAGGCCAGCAATACAGCAAAAGCATCTCTTCAGGGCTCGCTGTTTCTTCCCTCATTCAAAGGGTCTGGAGGATGCTGCTGGCTTTGTGCAGATAGCTTAGGGAAGTTTGTATCTGTGCCAGGCTCAGTCTCAAACATTGACACGCTCGCCCTGGGGCATTTCATGCCTGTGACTTGCTAAACCAGCGCGATCCACGCACAGCACAGGTGCAGAGCTGTCTGCAGTCAGGATTTTTCTGCCATGTCAACAAAACACCAACATGCAAACTTCCCTCAGCTACACAAATGCTCAGTTAAAAAAGGCAGTGGAGCCGACTGCTCTCACATGCCCGAATACAGAGCAGGCTATCTGAAGCACAAAGCACATCTCATTAAACGCTATTGTGTGAAGATGAACTCTGCAGATAACAAATGAATTTGCTCCAACTCGCCTTGCATCAGAAGGCACTTACCACTATGAAGATTAAGTTGGTACTGTAAAAGCCAATTAACATCAGGGCACTGGCATAAATAAGGCTGAGATAAGCTCAAAACACAGAGAATCTTCACCAAGCCTGTTGATTGCTTTAAGCCTGTTTTTGATACATGATGTATGGTTGCAAGTAGCAAAGAGCTTTTAGATTTATGCACCTTTTTTTTTGAAACACAAACCAGGAGGCTCTTTAGCATGCCAAGGGTTGCAAAGAAGGCAGGCATCTGCTTGCTGGCTTTCCCCTACAGCTGCAGAGCTCCCTGTGATCCTGGCTGCAGCGTTTCCATTATTCAAAGGCAATGGCATGGCAGGCGTGACTGATCCCACAGCCAAGGGCACTGCGCTGGCACAGGGACTGAGGGCACGGCTCGAGCCAGATGTTTGTAGCCCCTTTAACTATTTACTCTGCTGAAACCTTCTGCTGAAGTAGTGGCTTCTCTGCTAGTGGAGTAACGAGGCTTGGTTTCGGAGCAAATGTTGGATTAAAGCAGTCATCAAAAGCAGAGAAAGAAATGCACAAGGGAGTGGGGATGACAGCTAGCACTCCACGGAATAAAGCAAGAACATTTCTGGCTGCACACAGTAATGAGAAACAGCAAATCAGGACAGAAGAGCCCATTATCACAATCATTCTGTTTACGGTATCACAATTCACAGTCTGGCATGTAAATGCTGAATAGATCCAGCTGCTTGTAGGAAGACAACTGTAACAACAGCTTGCAGCTCTGTGTCTGGACTCAGGACAACAAAACCCATCACACCTCTGTCAGCATTTTCTTCTCTTTATATCCCTGGTTATTGGGAGGAATGAAGTTGGAATATTTCATGGACTCCAGGTCTTCTGCTTCCAGGAATTCAGATTTGCTGAGGGACTGATTACTATCCCCCTTCTTGGGCTCAGAGAAGGGTGACTGTTGCTGGCCACAGGTGACGTGGGTGTACTGGCACTGCTCTTCGTGGTCAGTCTCTCGGTGGTAGAAGTAGTTGAAGTTGGACACGATGACAGGGACAGGCAGGGCAATGGTGAGCACACCAGCGATGGCACACAAGGAGCCCACAATCTTGCCACCGATGGTCATAGGATACATGTCCCCATAGCCCACGGTGGTCATGGACACCACTGCCCACCAGAAAGCATCAGGGATGCTGGTGAACAGCGAGTCAGGGTCATCAGTCTCAGCAAAGTAGACAGCGCTGGAGAAGAGGATCACCCCGATGAAGAGGAAGAAGATGAGGAGGCCCAGCTCCCTCATGCTGGCCTGGAGAGTCTTCCCTAAGATCTGCAGCCCCTTGGAGTGTCTGGAGAGCTTGAAGATCCTGAAGACTCTGACCAGGCGGATGACTCTGAGGATGGCCAGGGACATGGCTTGCTGCTGGCCCCCATTGTTGCTGCTGCTCCCGGGCTGTTGCTTCTGCTGCTGCTGCTGGGCCAGCTCGGTGCCCAGGGTGATGAAGTAGGGGATGATGGCCACGATGTCGATGATGTTCATGATGTTGCGGGAGAACTCGGGCTTGCTGGGGCAGGCAAAGAAGCGCACCAGGAGCTCGAAGGAGAACCAGATGATGCACAGGGTCTCGATGAGGAAGAAGGGGTCTGTGAAGAACGGGCCGGAGCCGGCGGCGGGACGCAGGGGCGGGGGGGTCCCGCTCGGCGGCGGCAGCGGAGGCAGCAGCAGCGCCTCGTCCCCGAGAGGCGCAGCCTCCCCGAAGCCAGGCTGGGGGCCCTTGGGCTCCTGACGGAACTCGGGCAGGGTCTCCAGGCAGAAGATGACGATGGAGATGAGGATGACCAGCACGGAGACGATGGCGATGGCCCGGGCCGGCCCGGAGCTCTCGGGGTANACCGATGGTCATAGGATACATGTCCCCATAGCCCACGGTGGTCATGGACACCACTGCCCACCAGAAAGCATCAGGGATGCTGGTGAACAGCGAGTCAGGGTCATCAGTCTCAGCAAAGTAGACAGCGCTGGAGAAGAGGATCACCCCGATGAAGAGGAAGAAGATGAGGAGGCCCAGCTCCCTCATGCTGGCCTGGAGAGTCTTCCCTAAGATCTGCAGCCCCTTGGAGTGTCTGGAGAGCTTGAAGATCCTGAAGACTCTGACCAGGCGGATGACTCTGAGGATGGCCAGGGACATGGCTTGCTGCTGGCCCCCATTGTTGCTGCTGCTCCCGGGCTGTTGCTTCTGCTGCTGCTGCTGGGCCAGCTCGGTGCCCAGGGTGATGAAGTAGGGGATGATGGCCACGATGTCGATGATGTTCATGATGTTGCGGGAGAACTCGGGCTTGCTGGGGCAGGCAAAGAAGCGCACCAGGAGCTCGAAGGAGAACCAGATGATGCACAGGGTCTCGATGAGGAAGAAGGGGTCTGTGAAGAACGGGCCGGAGCCGGCGGCGGGACGCAGGGGCGGGGGGGTCCCGCTCGGCGGCGGCAGCGGAGGCAGCAGCAGCGCCTCGTCCCCGAGAGGCGCAGCCTCCCCGAAGCCAGGCTGGGGGCCCTTGGGCTCCTGACGGAACTCGGGCAGGGTCTCCAGGCAGAAGATGACGATGGAGATGAGGATGACCAGCACGGAGACGATGGCGATGGCCCGGGCCGGCCCGGAGCTCTCGGGGTACTCAAAGAGCAGCCAGACCTGGCGCTGGAAGTGGTGCTGGGGCAGAGGCTTCTCCTCCTCTTGGATGAAGCCCTCGTCCTCGCGGAAGGTCTCGATGGCCTCCTGGCCCAACTGATAGAAGCGGATCTCCTCCAGGAAGATGTCCAGGGGCACATGGACCGGCCGGCGGAGCCGCCCCCCGGACTGGTAGTAGTAGAGGATGGCGTCGAAGCTGGGCCGGTTGCGGTCGAAGAAGTACTCGTTGCGGAGCGGGTCGAAGTAGCGGACCCGGCGGCTGGGGTCGCCCAGCAGCGTGTCGGGGAAGATGGAGAGGGTCCGCAGCTGCGTCTCGAAGCGCAGCCCCGAGATGTTGATCACCAGGCGCTCGCTGCTGCAGCAGCTGCCGCCGCTCCGCTCCTCGCCCGGCGCCTCCGCCTCCGCCTCGCCTCCCGCCCGCGGGGCCGCCAGCGCCAGCGGCTCCTCCGCCCGCATCCTGCCCGCTCTGCCCGGCGCTGCCCTTCCTCGCCTGCCCTTCCCTTCCCCTCCGCCTCGCCCGGCTCGCCTTCAGCGCCCGCCGCCCGCCGCCATCCGCCTGTTGCGCCTCGGTGCGGCCGCGCTCGCCCGGCGGCTCCGCGGGGCTCCCGGCACGGCTCCTCCTCTGGCCGCGGGGCTGGGGGCACCGCGCTGCTGCTGCTGCTGGCGCGCCCGGCTCCGCGCTGCGCTCCCCGCGCACTCACACACGCACACAGACACACAGAGACACGCGGGAGAGAGAGGGGAGAGGGAGCTGTACGAGCGCACCCGCACAGGGTTACACACGGGGAGAGGGGCACACGCAGACACACGCAGGCACCCGCACGGAGACAAGGAGACAGAGACACGCACGCCGCGCCAGCGCCGACACGCTCAGCTACAGACGGATGCGCGCACCCGCCGACGGGGGATGCTCGCCCCACCTCTCCCCCCGCCGCGGAGGACGCAGCAGCCCCAGCCCAGGGGCGCCGGCTTTTGGGGGGAGACCCCTGAGGGGAAGCCGCTGCAGGATCAGCTCTCCGCCTAGGAGATCCGCAACAGCTGGTCCAAAGGGCGGCACCGCCGCTGCCCTTCTTTCTCCCACCTCTCCCCTCTGGAATCCTGCCCTTGTCCCTTCAGCCAAACCCCTGCCAGGGGCTGTCCAACACCGCCGGCTCCAGGCAGGGCTCAGGGCTCAGCCGTGGGACCGGGCTGACCTCGGTGCTGTTCCCGTCCCCGCCGCAGGCTGGAGTTGACCTTGAGCCAGTCACTCCATGCCTGTGGCTCGCGGACCTCCATTTATAAATGTCATTGCCATGATGCAAGCACGACGGTGGCATCGGACCATCCACAGATGGGGACAACCTGTCACGGTAAACAGTGCAGCCGGGGAAAGACACAGGTAAATGCAGTTTCTCTCCTCCTTTGGGGTGGATCGAGTTTGCTTCTTTTCCCACATACCAAACACGTGAGCTTGCTCATTTTTTTTTTGCCCACCACCACACAGTCAGCTCGAAGTCTCTCCCCAGAATCAGAATCTGCATTTCACAAGCAATCAGACTTCCAGCTCTTTTGGCTTTAGAAACCTGTGGCTTGCTCCGTCCCTGTCACGGTCGGCATCTGAAAGCGCAGAGAAACTCAAGACGCTGTACTTTCTCCTGAAACAACCCGAAAATGGGGCTAACAGGTGACTCCGCTTCCACCCTTCCCAGGACAAAAGTCTGTCTTTCCCTTGAAAGCCCTTTGTCGGTGCTAAATGTTATTAACCAGGCTTTTATCATCGCAGCATCTGATGCCTTTGCTGGCTGCAAGCCAT
This sequence comes from Aleadryas rufinucha, assembly GCA_013397815.1. Lineage (NCBI taxonomy): Eukaryota > Metazoa > Chordata > Aves > Passeriformes > Aleadryas > Aleadryas rufinucha. The sequence continues at coordinate 92,549 of VZTH01007621.1, forward strand.
GTGCTTAGCCTACACCATCTCTTAGCAGCACGGATCTAGAGGAAAACATTCCCCTTTTTACCCCTCCTCCCAGTCCCTCCTAACTAGCTGGCAATTCCTGGTTCAGGCTCTGGACATTTTGACCAGCTGACTGTGGCTGCTTTCTTTGGCTCTGTTCTCAGGAAGGAGGTGCATATGATTTAAATGTCACTTAATCCCCTTTCCTTTCTCACTCATTAGCATTGAAGACGGCTGTTGCAAAAGAAAGCATATTTTTTTCATTTATAGGGAGATGGCTGTCACACAAGGAAGCGTATTTTTTGTTTCATATTATATGTAATTGGGGTATGGCAGCCAGATGAAAAAGACTTTTCAGGAGAATATACCTATTCTTAAAGAAAAAAAAAAAAGAATCAATGTTTGCCTTTATAATAGTAAGATGCTTCTTGCTGAAATTTCTTTTTCAATTATTACAATGAATTATTCATTCCCGGGATTATTTGAATCACAGTTATGATTTATTCATTCGCAGGGTTAACTGTTGAGAAGTCCTTTCAAAACAGCTTTCGGGAGGGATGGGGAAGCTCCCGAGATTTCTAAGAGGACACACAGGGCATGTCTACATCACCGTGATGGAGCTCACCCCGTGCTGGGATTGAAGGAGCAAGCTTCAGTCAGCAGAGCAGAGTCAGCGTGGAGCTCCAGCACGGTTTGCAGGACCATTTCCCAGCCCACACGGACATTCCATGCTGCCACAGCTCTGGGCTTCCCGTTACCTGGGCGAGCAGGGCTCCAGACAGCCGAGGTGCTCCCTGCATGCCATCCCTTCCCACTCTGCTCCCCTCCTGCCACAGCCCAGCTCCGAGCAGGCACTCAGGCTGCTCTGCACCACCAGTGCTTGCTCCTGACAGCCCTTCAGAAGCCGCTGTCCCTCCTTTGGTGTGCTCACGGTGCCCCTCAGGCTCGGTATTAAAGCCAGAAGCCCTTGCAATGTGCAAGTAAACTCTTTTTAGCACGCAGCCTGTTCCCGAGCCGCTCGGCACCGCGGTGCCTGTGCAGCCACACCCCTCACTTCTATATTAAGAGGCAATGCCAGCTGCCACAATTCAGCCTCCGTGCAGATCCTGCTGGGCCAGCAGCTCCCAATGGCACACAATTTGCAGAGCTGGAGGCGAGGGAGGCCCAGAGATGCCAGGAGGGACGAGAGCAGAGTTCCCAAAAGCCACACTGCTGCACCATAACGCTCCCTGGAGAGAGATTTGGGGGCTGGCTCTGAAGCCAACACCACGAGGCCAGTGTCACCTCAGGGTGCCACTAAGCTTCTTTTTGAGGCAGTGGCTGTGATCACATCTCCAAGCTCAGGTATGGCACCTCGCTGTGGTTCAAGAGTTTATGATGGCCACATCCTCCCGCCGGCTGTGTCGGTCATTAATGCCAAGGTGCACAAAAACCCCCTCACAGATTCATGGGGAAAATCGTCCTGACTAGCACAGGACACCCAGATCTAGGCTCTCATCCTGCTCCAAAATCTGGAGGCACGTTGTCCTCCCAGGCCTGGTCCATACAGGCACTGTCAATCTGCAGCCCAGGAGTTCTGTTTCAACCATTCCCTTGGATGTCTTATGCACCCCCAAACGTGGCTCAGCATTTTGGGTAACACTGCCACCCTTTGGATTTCCTTTAGCTCCCTTTTGCAGGATTTGATGTGATCAGCACTGCAGCTTGCCAAAAAGTTGTGTCTGTGCAGCATTTTCTCAGGAAACCCAGAGACCCTCACTCCAAAACTAAGATATCCCAAGTGGGAATCTAGGTTTGAGGCTAGGGCGTGCAAAACTTCTCAGCCACTTCCCTGCCTCCCTGCATTACCCCATCATCTCCTGAACTTTCCAATTCCCTCCTCCGCAGCTCCTGTGCTACCCCTATCTTCTGCTTCCCACATTCAGGCACTTTCCCCAGTTATGGAGCTTCTCATCCCTCTAACCCTACTACAGTTTCTTCACTTCCTTGCAGCCCAGTAGCAAAATACTTTTCACATTCCTTTTCCAAAACTCCTTTTGGGGCTGAAGGCTGCCCAGTAAGTGCTGGAGATGTTGGCTCACCCCCCGGGCATTCAGCAGAACAGCTTGACATGCTTTGCTCATGGGACATCTTGCAACACTCACCCCATCAAACGAAAAAACAAGAAGAACACCAAGCAAGCTTCCATACCTGCAGTATATTTTGGTGATCAATGCACCTCTGAAATCATCCATCAATACCTTAATGTGCAGCCTGGGAGGCACAACAGAACCTCCCACAGGCTGGAGGCCCTGGGGTAGAATTCATCTCCCAGGAGCCAAAATATTCCACACAGCAAACAAATCTCCACGGTCTAAAAAGAGCAATAGACAGGAAAAATTAAAAAAAAAAAAAAAGCAATAGCTGGCAGAGCATCCCCATTTGAAATGGTAATTTACACTTATGCACAGTACCAATTACAGCCAACTTCATACTTCCCTTCTTACTCAGAGCCATAAATCTATAAATGAGAGTGCTGAGCAGGGGAGGGAAGCAGAATTAGCTTGAGCCCTGGAGCTGTTAGGCATACCACTCGGAAACAGGAGTTCTCCTGGTCTGTTCTCTCACCAGAAAATGGGAGAAATCTGAAGGATGTTTATTAACATCCTTCCAGGCATCAGGGAATCAACTGCTATGGCATCAAATGTTCATGGCCAGATCCTTGAGTGCCTTCAGCCTCTTTATTCTAGTCCAAGTGAAGGCCTAGGTCTGAAACATCACTGCATCTCACAGAATGCCAGACTCACTCAGGATAGGAAAGAGCAGTGATTTCACTGAATATGGGAAATGCAACCTTGGCTTTCCCATTTGTGTTGCACTCCAAGAGGGAAGAAAATACAAAAAGAATTCTCAATTTGTGTAGCTGCAAATCTCAAAGCTCCAGATGGCAACAAGGTGAGGTGAGTTGGGGCATCTAACAATAATGATGCAGTTTCGTCCATCACCACAAGGAGCAGGGATAAAAAAGTCCCAGTTTTCTCAAAATAGAAGTAACCCTGATTATTCTCTGATGGGAAAACATCCATCCCAGTCCTAGAATCATAGAATGGCCAAGGGTTGGAAGGGATCTTAAAGACCATCTTATTCCAACCTCTTGCCATGTGCAGAGACACCTTCCACTATCCCAGGTTGCTCAGAGCCCCATCCAACCTGGCCTTGAGCAATCTCTGTCCTGCCCTTTGAAAAGGATGCTTGTGCCACTGCTGACTGATGGAGGAAGAATTGCACTTCCATGAAGTGAAGGTGACAGTCCCATTCCCTGGATCAACCTGGGCTATTCCTGGAATACTGCCTTTTCTGTGTGTTGAATGAGGACAGGTTCTTATGCTGGCAAAAATACATAATGGTGTAACTAAAGATTTTGTCACAATACTGGGATAAAGGGAGGGGGGGAAGACAAAATAGACTGTATGAGAAACTTTCACACAAATCTTTCCTAGCTTTCAAGTACTTCTGTTAACCTAAAGTGCCTTTAATACTGTCTTTGCCTTGGGTTTTCCACCAGAATTCTATCTACAGATGAGTAACATTTAAACCTTTATTTTTAAATCCCCTAAGTATTTCCCATGTAAATATGTTGGGATTTTTTTCAGATGCCTTTTCACAGAGAGACACTAGATGTATTTCAGGGACTTCAGGTTTCTGTTTATCACAGGAGGAAAAACATTCTGGCCTGCCACATTTTTTAGGTTCACAACACAACCCTGTGCTGTGTGAGCAAATGAATGAGTGTGACAGAAAATGACAGCAGTGTGCAGACCCATCACCAGGGAAAGGTGGAGGGTTTCACAACTCTTTGCTAGGCAGCTTAAAATGACTGAGGTATACAAATACTGTGTCAGGTTCTGCAGCATCAGATGCAACTGCTTTGACAGCTCTGTTCATGCTTAAGCTGGACTTTGTCCTCTCTTGCTCTTTTCCATTTCCATTCAATTTCCATGCTTTAATTTATTTCCATCCTACAGGCCCTGAGCTGGTCCCAAGTGTTTATCCTTCCATCCTGTGCCTTGGCTTCTGCCCATGTCCCATCCTCCTTCCCATTTTCTACCTTTTCCCAGCCTTTTCAGTTCGCTGTTCTATCCTTCCTTGTTTCCCAGTCCCTTCTGCTCCTAAATCCTTTTATTTAACTCTGGCTCACACAAAAACCCAAATATTCCAACAAAGCCCCACTTCCATGATAGAGGACAGCATTATTTCCAAAATGACAAGTGATTCTTGAGAATTCTGCTGTGGCATTTGGTCCCTCTACATCTGGGTGCCCTCCCAGTGCTTCCAAACATACAATGAGGAAAATTATTTTAGCCCAAGCCCTTGCAAGGAGTCCTGGCTAAGAGCGGGTTGTACATGCTGCCAGTGACACCTCTGATGTTTTTAGCTGGTGGTGCAATGTTTTTTAAGTGGTCCAGCAAATGATCAGTGCCTTATATCCTGTGTAAGGGTATGTGGAAGGAGAAAGCTTCTGCTTCTTTAAGGTAATCTGATCAAGGACCCTTTCAGTGCAAAGATAGACTCTTGACAAGGGCCTGGAGTGACAGGACAAGGGGCAATGGCTTCACACTGACAGAGAGCAGGTTTAGATTGGGTATGAGGAAGAAATTGTTCCCTGTGAGGGTGCTGAGGCCCTGGCACAGGTTTCCCAGAGAAGCTGTGGCTGCCCCATCCTTGGAAGTGTTCAAAGCCAGGTTGGATGAGGCTCTGAGCAACCTGGGATAGTGGAAGGTGTCCCTGCCCATGGCAGGGGTGGAAGTGGATGAGCTTTAAGGTCTCTTCCAACCCAAACCCCTCTATGAATCTATGATTCTATGAAACGTGATAATAAAGGGAAAAATAAAAAGAAAAACACAGAGGGAGACACAAAGGGGTAACAGAGAAATGACAAACATCAAAATTCTTCAGTCACTAATTACAGTGGATAAGATGGGGGCAACAAGAGGAACAGGAGGAGTGTGACAGTTGAGGGGGGCCTGTGAAACTGTGCAAAACTTATTAGGGAGAGTTTAGGAGCTGCTGGCCACTTACAGCATCCCTTAACAACCATCCCTGAGAGCTTGGGGTCAGCCAGTGAAACTTCCACTGAGGGCATCTCTACAGTCACATGCACTTGCAGCCTGTTTAAACTTTATTTAAAAGATAAACAAAACCAAAACAGACAGACAAAACCCAGGAGAAAACCAACCAACAGCAGCAAAAGAACACCTCAGCTGTGGAAATTCGTTACATTTAAATTTGTTAGTCATTACAAGTTCTAACAGGCTGTTAGATGTTGCCTGGATTGTAACAAAACTCACTTTATTTTATGCCACCACTGCATGTCACTATCGAGAGGGAACAATAAACAAAGCTTTTAGTGAGATTTGTACTGCTCTGATGTGAAGGGAACTCTCTGTCTGCAAGGGAAGCCCCCATCCCATCCCATCCCATCCCATCCCATCCCATCCCATCCCATCCCATCCCATCCCATCCCATCCCATCCGTGTCATGCATCCATCCTGCCCCATACACAGTGCCACAAGGAATACCCTGTCTGCACAAAGACCTTCCCCCTTCCCATATTTCCATTTGCTCCCCCAAATGCAGGTCTGTCTGTCTGTCTGTCTCTGTAAAGATCATCTTTGCATTGTTCTCAGCAGGCAATGTTGCAGTGAGTGCAGGCATTGGCCTGACCAGGTGCACACAAGAGGGAAAGCAGGAGGGAATGCTGCTCCCTGGAGCCACACAGCTCTTCCTGCCTGCTCTCCCTGTTCCCAGTCCCAGCCACAAAGAGGAGGAAAAGGATTTGACCTTTCTGGAACTTCTAATTTCCCTTCACAGGGATTTCTGCTCACCCCTGGAATGGAAGTGATGAGACTTCCAGAGGTCATCTGGCTAAAAAAGGGTCACGTCCCCACCCATGAGGACACAGCTGGCAGCACTGTGTTCCTTCTCTCACCTCGGGCTGCCTCTCCCTTCATCCCATTCTGTGACTTCTATGCCTTCCCACTTCCCCAGTGTCCTGCCTGCAGGCATGAGGAGCCCTGGAGACGCAGCTCTCAGTCTGCCACCTGTTATCCCATCCCTCCCTGCCAGGAGCAGCAGGTCTTGGCCAGCCAGAACAGTCCCTCCCACTGATATGGGAACATCTGGTCTTTCCAGAGCTAAGAAATCCTCAGGGATTTCCATAGTAAAGCTCTGACAAGTCTCTAAAGAAATACACTTTAAAAAAAAAGGCACTGAGCATTCAAGGATGGCAAAAAGCACACCATGACGTCAGCATACCCTGCCTGCCAAATTTTCTGGCTCTGCTCAAAAAGTAGGAGAGCTTTGTAGCAAAATGAGTGTAATAACTTCTGACAGGCAGAGCAAAATATTTTCCACCAACTTTGTTTCAGAGACAGCCAAATTTTATTTTTTTCCCCTGGTTTGTTTTAGCAGAAGCTTTCCAAATAAAAACAAACAAGCAAATTAGCCCAGAGGTAGACAAGCAACATGAAAAGAATCTTATTTGAGCAGTCTTAAGATCAACAAGAAACCTTCCAGCTGGGGCAGAGAGGGCCAGACTCCTCGAAGATAACAGTAGTATGATCATGGAGTGACAGTATTTTGGGATTGTTATTATTGAATGTAAACCAGATAGACACGAAACTCAAAGCTCAACTTGATTTACAAAAACCAGTATCAGACTAAATCCATTCACACAGCCCTCCCACCTTCTTGGCTATAAAGGGCAGAAATAACTTCCCCTCTTCTTGACCACTGGAACATTAAGTCAATCTTCAAATGGAGAGCAATAAAAAACAGATGGGAGATCAGCTCTGTACCATAAGCCATCTCTTCCCCTGCATGAAAATTGCTGAAAATCAGTGGGACATTGCAGAGAAGCTGAATGAAAACCGTAAGAGCCACAGATAAGGTGAGGATGAAAAATATCTGACAGAAATCACCCATGCAAAATCATCTGTGTCTGCTCCTGGACTTTCTAGAAACCACTGGAGAGCCACAATTTCTGATTCTTTCAGTCTAAATCAGATTTCAGGGCAAGAGGAACTGGCTCCATAAGTAAACAGGCAAAAAAAAGGAAAGCTAATACATAAATGATCCCATTGCTCAGTGAGGTAGGGAAGGTAGAGACAAAGGACAAGAAAAAGTCTGAGGTGTTCACTGCTTTTTGTTTTGTTTTTTTTTCTTTAGTTATTCCCAGCAATGTTGCCTCCCTTGTTTTATGAGGAATGCAGTGTTGCCTCATCCCTAAACGTCCATTATCTAGGAAACAAAAGCCATTGCACTTCCCTGGCTATGTCCCATGCTACAACTTAATGGAATCCAAGCAGTGTGCAAAACTGCAGTGGAATAGAGCTATACTGCAAGTTTGCCTGATATGACCCCTCCCATTTTAGTTTTTTTCAAGATTTGGAGCTCAGCAGAGTCCCAGTTTTAAGCACTAGACGCAGTTTAAAGCCTTCTGTGTTAATCTTGGAAGCAGATCCGGGAAAGCTTTGCCGTAAAACATCTTTGAGAGCAAGGGTTTCCAAGGAAAGGGTGTTTCCCCCAGCTCCAGCTGCTGCTTGCAGAACATATCTACAGCAGCAATATATAATTACCCCACTGGGATGTGATCAGCCTGAGGCATGCAGGAAAGGCTCCTCAAAAGGGGAAGAAGAGTTTCAGGATCAGCAAGAGCCAAGGAAAAAAGCGCTCTGTCCCAGTGCTGGTGTCAAACTACAGACGTGTAGCTGGCACCTAACACCAGATTAAACCAAGTATTTGAGCTCTGTGACAGCCCAAAGCAGTGAATCACGCTCTTTCCATGACATCTCTCCTATTAGATCTGTCTTATCCACTCATATCCAACAGTTTCCAAACCTGGCCTCAGCTTTTGGGAGGAGGAACAACAGCAGCACCACATTTATTTTTTTTTTTTTTTAAAAACCCACCCTGAACAGGCAGAGGCTGCCTGTAAAACAAACCTTCCTAAACCACCCTCTGGAGTCTAATGAGAAATCCATAAAATTAAATTTTTACAGTGTTACCAGGTCAAGGCTTGCTGTGAAGATGTCAGCACCCAATGGAATGTGATTGTAAGGAACAAATATTACACAATCTTGGACTCAGGAGAAGCCTTTTATAGTAACTTAGGTACTGTTGGAGGGACAGGCATGGGAGCAGTTTTCCTCGGCTGGTGGAATCCCTCTGACCTCTTTTGGGATCACTGGGAAGGAGCCTGGAATGTCAGTGGAGCCAGGCTCTAACTCTGCTGAGGGCTTTTCTGATGAACACTTTTGTAAAATGCTGTTCCAGCACAGGGGTCAGACAAAATTCCTTAATTATAATGTCGATGCTCACTTCTTTAGAAAGAAAGGAGTGGGAACAGCTCCCTCAGCCTCAGCTCTCTCTCCCAGGACTGAAGAAATTTTAACTTTTTACTCTAATAACCAGAACTATAAAAGCCCTTTTCCTCTCAAAATATCGAACATCTCTTTAATAACATGTAATGAAGAGGATGTGGTTGAATAATGCAATTCTTTTGCCCCAGTTCTAATACTTTTTTTTTTATAGTGCTCATCTAAGTCACTAAAAGGAATTAATATTTTATTGCTTTCTATGAAAAATGCATTATGCCTTTCCTATAGCAAGGTTTCAAACTCCAGTTGCTTCAGTTCAGACTGGAATTTCTTTCTGATTTTGCTCTCACTGAAGTCAATAAACCTCTGTGGGAAAATACCTAAATTATTTGTTAAAAGATGAAGGGGAGCCTTAAATTTATCATGGAAGCTGTTTTTGAATTTGAGCCATTAAGCTACTGTCATGTTTCAGTTCCACAGCCCTGAAACTCCAGAAATTTCAGTTCCTGTTTGTACCCATCATCACACACTAACCCTTTCTAGAACTCTGCTCTGAGGAGCCCCTGATTTTTAGGAAAAGCTTTCTTTACAACAAATATAATCTCCTAACCCTTTCCTGTTATATATCCTCACCTGTGTGATGGGCCAGTCAAACCCTTGGAACCAAAATATTTGCAAACAAAGCTTTATCAGACTGCCAATTAAGCAAACATAATTGAACTGACAAGTCTGTGGAACCAAAACTATTGCTGGCATCTTGGTGTTGGAGGAAAAACAGGGAACCTCGCTTGAATTTAAGAAGAGCTTAAGCCTCCCTAAAGCAGCCAGATTCACTGCCAGACATCTAAAAATAAATGAAGTATTCTGGGCTTTTAGAAAGCAAACAAAACCCCTCTTATTTCCCAGTAGGTTCTCTAGGATCCTCTAGCAGCTTCTCTAGGATTTTTCCCAAGGGAACCATTTCACCCAAGGACAGTGATCCCAATCCTGCAGTTTTTTACCCTGCTGAGAAGTGCTCTTTCAGCCATTTTAGCATAACTAGCCCCTAGCGTGAGGAATGGATTGACTAAATGATCAGGAAATGTGGAATTCTGTACTTCAGACCGTTTGTGGAGACATTGCTATTAATATTTAAGAATAATAATTAAAAAAAACCCCATAGATCAGCTCAGGATAGAAATAGCATTAACTGCACTTCATTTTGTCAGGCATTTCGAGCTGTCATCAGAGCCAGCTATTGGAATGGAGCCTTAAAGATCACATCTATTTTTGTAAGCCCAAAATGACCAATAATTCTGCAAATGCTGAGATAATTCTGCAATTGCTGAGCTCTTTGCAGCACCTGAGGCTGTAGAGATCATTGTAGCCCAGTAAAATACTCTGTGTGTGCTCCCAAACAATGCGTGAGGGAGGTGACATAGGAAAAATATTTCCCGAGCCTTCAGAGGAAGGCTCTTGCACAGATTTCTTTCTCTGCAGCCAACCAGTGCTCCCTCCCAGGCACATCCCCCAGGAGCACTGCAAGAATCAGGCTGCTTTCCACTCCAGTGGGCCCCTTTGGCAGATGTTTCTGCAAAGGTAATGCAAGAACACATCCTGAAAGAGGAACTCCAGCCTCTTTGTACAGGCAGCACTGACCTGAGAGTCATTCCTGTGCCTGTGCTGTTAGAAGGACATCGGTGCTACTGAAAACCCATTTAATGGATTTGCTTCCAGCATTCCTTCAATTGCATGCAAGCCTACCCAGCTTGCACTGGCACATTCAGAGGTTTTGTGGCTGTGCTGGTCCTGCTCTGAGGAGATGTCTCTCATCTGCTGTCTGTCTCTGACCTATGGGGGAAATTGCAGCTGCATCCAGCTGAGGCAGAGCACTGTGGCAACAAAGCAACATCAAACTGCTCAGCCCTCCAGCACCTGAAGGGAGCCTACAAAAAAGATATGGAGAGACTTTTTACAAGGAGATGTAGTGACAGGACAAAGGGGAATGGATTTAAACAGAGGAGGTTTAGATGAGATATCAGGAAGAAATTGTTCCCCATGAGGGTGCTGAGGCCCTGGCACAGGTTTCCCAGAGAAGCTGTGGCTGCGCCATCCCTGGCAGTGTCCAAGGCCAGGTTGGATGGGGCTCTGAGCAACCTGGGGTAGTGGAAGGTGTCCCTGCCCATGGCAGAGGGTGGAAAAAAGTGATCTTAAGGGTGTCTTCTAACCCAAAGCATTCCATGGTTCTACAGCCATTCCTGCCTCATGGCAGATAAACTCACTTGACCTCTGACAGCCAAGGAAATGATAACCTGAAGGAACACCAAGTGCCTGTCTTCCACTTTTAATCAGCTCACTGCACCAGAAATACCCCTATGGAAACTCTAAGTGCTTGTCATTAAGGGGTTTGGTGCCTTATCCGTGCATTTCTTTCTTCCCCTGTTTTCCCTGTCTGCTCCTAAGGAGAAAGAGAACTCAACAGTGGTTCTTTACAGGAACCATAAGGCTGAGCAACAGCCTCCTGTGTCTTTCTGCTTTCCCCTTTCCCAGTGCCTGGCTTCCAAGGATGCTGCAGAAGGGAGCAGGCAGGAAGGTGGCTGCTGTTCATCCTGACCTGAAAGCTGCTCCTGAGTTTCCTCTGATCAGAGAGCCAAGCATCACTCCCTCTATTCATCCTGGAGAGGGAGAAATAAAAAGCTTTCTTGGCATAAAATCTCAGCTGATGATGATGCCTAATAATATGCATTTTCCATCAAAGAACTGCCCTCACAGAAGGTTCTCAGACAGCCTTGGTTAAAATGTAATTTCCAAATCTTTGCAAATAAAAAAGGACTACCATCCTCATTGTTCAAAAGAAGGTTTGTCTGATCCCCTATTTTTAATTCACAGGAAGACAAGTGAAGAAGCCTCCAGTAAAGAACCACTGTTTCTGAGCCCAAAGTGTTATTGATTATCCCTGGGTAAACATGCAGAAGTTTGCTGGCAGTCATCAGGATTACATCAGGGTAACTGAGGTCCAAGGGACCTACAGGACACTGGGGATGACTTCTCACTTCCAGGATGGCAAATGTATGCAGAGCTTGCTCCTGGATCAGAAGATTAAATGAATGGACTAGGACCTTCTAACAGACATAGGTTTAAATTTAAAATATAAACTTGATGGTTATTTAAGCTACAGCAGCTGCTCCTTTGCAGGGTATTAAAACAGGTAGAATGTGTTGCAAGAGAAAAAAAACCTAAATACTTCTGAGGGACAGAGTTTGTGTGCTCCAGGATATTCTCAGTGGGTGGACTGCACATGAAGTCAGAGGCACAGACCGATATTGCAATTCAGATAGTTGGGTGAGGAACAAAAAATTAAGGATCATCATGAAATGCATTTCTCTCTCTGCTATTCCCAAGTGATTGCCATTATCTGCACCAGGGAATTCCATAATGAGTACCAAGCACTACACGTTGCCAAACCATCTCATATTGATTTCTCAGGAAGCAAACCAATATCTGCACCTACTTTTTTTCCTTCTGTGCTTGTTACAGAGGCACTACACTTGATCTCAAGCTCAAAATCTTACCCCCAGACACAAAGAACATTGCTTCCAGAGAAACCTGAAGTTATGTGTGAGCTCGTTATTCCATTTCCACGAGGAACTGCTGTGTTTGTGTGGTTTTGGTACATGTTGGAAAGAGGAAGTTAATTTTCCAAACTAGTCAAGATCACACTCTCTGATGTGCCTGACTCTGGACATTCAAAGTTAATGCACTTCTGAATCATTAATCCATTTTTCAAAGGAACGAGGTGCACAGATCTTCCCAGCTTGACTGACATGAAAAGGAAAGGTTCTGCTGAATGCAAAGATCTTCTGATCAAGTCACAAAGGAGGTAAAGCACTTCACCACTAAAGTGACAGGAGGTGAATACCTCAGGCTTCATGTAAAACAAAAGGTGCATTGAGCCTGAACCATTCAGATGAAAGCATCCTTTCATTCCAGGGTAGTTTGGGTACAAATTAAGTGAGTAGGCTCTTTCTCAGAACAGAACCATCTTTTCTTTCTCTGTCAAATTCAGTACTGAAAGTTTGGTGTCTGCAAGTCCCAACTTTTTAAGGGTCTTCCTAAACAGAGGGATTCCATGTTTCAGAAGTGCCTTTCACCCAAACTTCTTGACTCACCTTTAGAATTTTTGTTAGATTCAGCTTTACTCTGCCCAGATATGTTGGTAGTTATTAAAGCCAAGTAAGTGCAGGCTTTGTACAAATCTTTAGGTATATTTGGGCATGCTTGGTTGCAGGGCTGTGCTTATTTACAGAATTATCCCCTGGCTGTAGAAATACGTGTCCTTGTAAATTCACGCATGACAACGGTCTTGAATCTTTTAGGGAGTTTTTGCATGATGCATCTGAAAATGCACCTTAAAAACTGTTGCATTCCCTTTTTATTTTTTCATGGATAACTTTCCTGCTTTAGTGGTTTCACATGTTGGAAAACAGGTGACCAATGCACAGCAAGAACAGGAAAGGGGGCTTACCTTCAAGCAAACAGTTCAGAGGCACTGTAGAATAACATGAATTTAACATCTGCTTTTCACTGTGAAGTTTCAAATATTTATTTCAAGAGAAATCAGGACTGGATGGCTCCAGAGACTGAGATAAATTTGTTCTATAATTTACTTACAAAGAACAGCTCAGTGAGCTTTAAATCAAGGCTTCAGAAGATGAGCATCTTTATTTTTGGTGCAGGGATGCTCAGCACCCTCCATAAGTCAGCCCACTTGGTATCTTCTCCAGACAAACTACAAAACCCTAAATCTTTCCCTAAAAAGGGTGTGGCTTTGGAATAGGCCCACCTTAGCAATAAGCCCCATTTTGTAGACAGGGAAGAGGCACAAGCTGAATGCCCAAAGCACCTCAGTGGCAGGGCTGAGGTTATCTTTGAGTTATCTCTGCTCAGTCCAGTGCTTTGATAGGCCCCTATCCGTGTGTGGCCATGTGCCACCCCTCTCTTGTCACACAGAGCACGTCCCAGCTGGTCATTCCTGGATACAGACAGAGGTTTGTGCCTTCAAAGTGCATTTGTTTCAGAGGAAAACTTATCCCAAAAATGCCTATCACTAATCCTCCCTGCTCTTTCCCCGCCCCAAGTGCCCTATTCTCTTCCTGAGTCAGGAAGGGAGAACAGCAAAGTATTATAAACCTCCAAAAATATTTCCCACCCATTAATGCAAGCAGGGAAAGTCAAGAAATGAGGTGTTAGGAGCGAGGTCCCGCCTTTGGAGGAAGATGCAAGGCTTTTCCCGTATCACAGAGGACTCCTGCTCAGCCTCAGCCAGGAGCAGTTCACCTGCAGGGAGCAGAGCAGAGCTCTGCTGAAGCCACTGAACACGGGATCAGAGCCTGAGGCTCTTTAGAGGACGAGCAAACCCATCCCGAGGCTCGGCTCCCGTTTCACCACAGCCGGATGGAAGGAAAGAGAAGCCTCCGAGTCTGCCACGCTCCTCAGAGCCCCAGACGCACCGGAGGGAGGGCGAGAGCACCAAGGAGAGGTTTGTAATTGAATTTCTGTTTATTTTGGTCCAAGGTTGAGGTCAATGCACAATGAGGAGGTTATCAGATGACTCATATTAGCCCGAGCACTGTGCTGGGATAAAGTTAGTACTGTGCCTACTGGGAAGATGAGAGGTTGTCAGATGGCCAGGGTACAGCCTTATAGAATTCATTTCTATTCCTGAAGTAATTTTCTTGACCAAGTCTGAGAAGGGAAGGAACATTCTTTTGTAGTGGCATGAGGGGTTGGGAATCCGGGCTTTATCCACAATGTGCTCATCTGAATTGACAGGAAAACTCAGTACAGACATACATTACTTGCACTTTTTCACATTTACCATGATAATAAGACATATGCAGTAATATCCAGGGTTCTTTCTGCCTGGAGAACCACAGATGCACATTTCTAAGAAGCATTTCCTTGCTGTTTTGCCTAATTAATGACACAAGCGGTAGGAGTAAGACAAAAACTTAAAAAACTTTTTTTTTTATGCTTCATTTAAATCCCAAGGTAAAACCTCTGTATTCTCTCTGTGGCAACAGAATAGGACTCCTGGTTGTCAGGGAAGAGACACAAAATTAAAGAGATGATCCAGACAGGAAGTCAAGGGAACACAGACCAGATGCTGTGCTCATCTGTATGAGCACAGGCCTATAGGAAAGCCAGGCAAAATGTTTTAGCCATGATTATCCATCTTTTGGATGAAGCACAAAACACTCCTAAAGCACAAACAGCTGTTTCAGGAAATCTTTTAGAAGTAAACTGGAATGAGTTCGGTGGAGTGGCATCAAAATTGTCCAGCCTTGAGAGTTTGTCCTGTGAGGAGAAGCTGAGGCAATGGAGCTTGATTACACTGAAAACAAAACTCTGGGGACATGTTAAAGCCACCTTCCAATCCCTGACAGGCTTTTGCCATGGACAAAGAGCAGGGATCTCACATGCCCAGCTACAGAATAATAGTTAATGGTCCTAGATTAGAGCAAGAGGGGTTCTTACTGGACATAGGGGTGGGGAAAAAAGGCACAGCAAAATATCACAGCACAGGAACAGGCTGCCTAGAGATGCCATGGTTCTGGGCAGTCCATGGCCTTAAAGGTTTTCAAGATGCAACCTGACACATTCCTGCACAACCTGGTCTCACTTCAGACATAATGCTGCTTTGAGCAGCAGGGTGGACTAGGGGCATCCAGATATACTTGACTAATTTGAATAATTCTGTGATTCTGCCCTGTGGCCCTGAATTATGCCATAAAATGGTAGCAGCTCAGAGGCCTGTGCAGCGCTGATTTGTTTTGTGCTTTGTGCAAACACATGGAAACCAATGAAGAAAAGGATGTGGCTCCCCAAAGCTTCCAAGGCTTCCCCAAACCATCCCCTGAAAAGACAGAGCACAGAGACCAAGGCCATGAGGGTGTTTCTTGAAACTATGAATCCATAGTGGAAGAGAGACTCTTGACAAAGGCCTGGAGTGACAGGACAAGGGGCAATGGCTTCACACTGACAGAGAGCAGGTTTAGATTGGATATCAGGAAGAAATTCTTCCCTGTGAGGGTGCTGAGGCCCTGGCACAGGGTGCCCAGAGAAGCTGTGGCTGCCCCATCCCTGGAAGTGTCCAAGGCCAGGTTGGATGGGGCTGGGAGCAATCTGGTCTGGTGGAAGGTGTCCCTGCCCATGGCAGGGGGTGGAACAAGATGATCCTTAAGGCCCCTTCCAACCCAAACCATTCTATGACTCTCTGGTTCTATGAAAATCCCCTATTTTGGGAAAAAACAGTTAGGCTTTAGAGATTTTGAAAGACAGGAAAAAATCTGAGCCATTCAGTTTCTAAATAATTAACTCCCCTAACCCATTCTGCATGTCCTGATCTCCAGTTTGAAGCCTGATTATCCTAAGGATCAGTGGAACAAAAGCCTTTAAATCTTTTCTAGAAGTATAGGTGCTAAATATAGACCCAGCTTAAACTATTAAAATATAATGCGCCAATTCATTTGAAAAGCAACAAACCAATTAATCTTTATTTCTGCAGCTGCGGGCACATTTTTTCTTCTTCAGCCACGGATTCCTGCAGAGCTTTTGTGGGGGGATGAGTTAACACAAATGACAAGGTATCATTTCCAAGGGCTCCTGTGTCACAGAAACTTCATCTGCAAAAGCCTTCGAGATTCAGAGAGGCCAAGCCACGACCGATGTGACCTGGTGGCGATTTGCCCTTGCAGGAGGATTCCCAGAGCTGCCCTCCAGCCAACACTTCCATCCTTTTTCAAAAGCTCCTCAACAGAACTCTGGCAACTCACTGGTCATATAGAAGTGCATGTAAAAGTCGTATTGAATAGACCTCTTAAAACTCTGCAGCCACTCCAGTTACCATCCTAATCATAAAAATCCTATTCTCTACCATGTTTTTCCAACAGTAAGTTGGGGAATCAAATCTGCATGGACAAGGATCAACTCTGGAGTCAAAGGACTGACAGCTCCTCATGTAGTCTCTGTTAAAGAGTCAGATAGAAAAATTGCTGTGCATCTCAGCTTGAAAAAAGGTCTCTTTTTTTTTGGCCCAACTTCCTGGCCCTCAATGAAAGCCAAAAAAAAATTTAAGAAGCTATTTGAAAAGTCTCCCGGGTGTATCTGTTTAATACAGATTATGCTTCTTTTTTATTAACTTCAGATCAAAGCTCTTCACTCTTTAAGCAGGGAACCAAAGGGATCAGGTAAAGTAAATATCCTCTTCTCTGCAATTTCATGTACAAACACTGAGTTTTCAGGCTGGGAAGACATGATTTAGTAGTTTTACTGCAAAAGAAAAATCTGCATTAATACTCTGATCTTCACAGGGATGACTTTGCTCTTTCTCAATATTTTTTTATAATGTGATGATTATATCTGACTAGAGAGGGCACATGAATTAGTCCCTGGTTTCAATACAGGAAGAACTAGAAAAATTCTCTCACCCATCATCATTAGACATATTGGATGGACTATTCTATGCAAAAATAAAGTGAATAGATACCTCGAGTCCCCATTAAAACATTTCCCAAAGACAACATCCAAACTATATTATGCTGTACAAACACTGCCAGAGATTTTTCCTGCCCAGACCAGTCATTCAAATCCCACTCAGCTGAGCTGTCATACTCTTATTTTGAAATTAGTTTGCTGATGAGAAGTGCACAACCAGTTTTGCTCCCATCAGTTGTATTAAAAATAAAAGTTTGATCCTGAGGTCAGACCAACATTTTTGTGCAAGCTTCCAACCTTAAGTGAACTTTCACAGCCAAGGCAGAGAACTTTAAGACTAAAAGTCTATAATAAGAACTTCATTATGAAATTTCACTCCATCAAGACCTACAGCTCTTCTCACCTAGAAGGAGGTATACAAGTGAATGTTTGCAAACTCATACCCTCATTGAGAGGTAAATCCAGGGAGCTGGATTTATTACTGGGGGTGGGGGAAAAATAATCCATTTCAGACATGTTATCTGTTATCCAAGTATCTATTCCTCAACTTTTTGTTGTTTTGATAATAATCTGCTAAGGAGAGAGACTATCTACAAGAGCATGTAGTGACAGGAGAAAAGGGAATGGCTTCACACTGAAAGGAAATGTAGATGGGATATCAGGAAGAAATTGTTCTCTTTGAGGGTGCTGAGGCCCTGGCACAAGCTGCCCAGAGAAGCTGTGGCTGCCCCATCCCTGGAAGTGTCCAAGGCCAGGTTGGACGGGGCTCTGAGTGACCTGGGATAGTGGAAGGTGTCCCTGTCCACAACAGGCTTGGTTTATGGCAGTATAAACTGTATTTCACAGTATTTGAGCCTGTTTATATTAGCATTTTTAGACCAATTTCCCAAACTCAATAAGAGTGTGTGTGAAGTTACCCCTTGTCTGAGAATCTCGAGGCACCAGCCACTGACAGCTGAGCTCCCACAACTTTTCCTATCTGTGAGATGAAAATGACTCCCCAGGAGCACTGATGCTTCCACAGAGGATACCAAGGAGTTCCTCTAAGCCACTATCAGCAGCAACTGAATCAAATCAGCCTTAGAAATCCTCACTAGCTCACTCCCTGGCAGCTCCCATGCCAGCACATCTACAAACAGGCCATAAATACAGCCTCGGAGCAGGACCTGTGTTAAAAGTGTCCAAGAACTGCTCTTTACTCAAGTGCCACCTGATTTCTCTGTGCCCAAGCAGCTGCCCTTGTCTCTCTAGCACTGCCACCACTGCCTGATTTCAACTAAATGCAACAGGAAGACATAAATCTCTGATAGGGCAAGCTTCCACAGAGGAGAGAAAGCCTAGAAATTCCCCTTCCAAAGGGAAAGAAACCCTCAGCAGTTGTTAACAGAGAATCATCCTCACACAGTTCATCCTTGAATGCCTGTGCAGAAAATAAGATGTGATCAGTTCCAGTGCCCAGGTGTCTCCTGATGTGTGCCCTGGGTGTTTGCACACACATTCCTTAGGAAAACATCGGGTTTGCAGTGGTTACACAAGGGCTGCTGAGCAGGGGAGGCAGCACAGAGCCTGCACCTTGATCCGTGTCTGAGAAATCCAGCAAAGGCTTTTCCTGTGGGGTGGCCACGTTTCAAGCCTGCTGGGAGCTTGTGTAAGTGCTCTGTTCACATTTTGGAAAGCGAGGGAGACGCGTTTGGGGCTAAATCCCTGCCTATATCACTGCATGTTCCTGGCTTTAATCAGGGGGTGAATATAGACAGAAGTAGGAAGTGGGAAGAGATACAGCTCAACTATTTAGAAAACAGAACTCTTCTCTGATGAATTATGCAGCTTTCCTCCATCATTTTCAAAAAGTGCTTACAAGGAACAAGTGGGAGTTGCACTTCTCCAATGGCAAAGACCTAAGGCTTTGGGAAGACCTTGTCCCATAGGGGAAAGATGAGGTGAAATCCCCCAAAACAGGCAGATATTGATTTCAAAGCTGTGGGAATGACTCCTGAAACACAGGATATCACTTGGAAATTTAATTTTTCTGTAGTAATAGGCTTAGTTTCTCTTCTCCAGGGTTGTTTAGGAGAGGAGGGAGGCGGAACTCCATTTTAAAATGGTCCAAATGAGATGTGGAGAAGTTTAACAAGGGGAAAAAAAAACCCAACTACAAAACTTCATGGAAAACTGGGGGGAAAGGGCACTTTTGCGTGGAAGAAGAAAACGCAGAAATCAACCTTGCCATCAATGAATTCTGAAACTCATGTAGGATTTTTTGATTGAGCATCTCTCTTCAGTACCTACAGTAAGCTGTCGTGCTGGAACTAAGGACATTTGTCTGGAAGTTCAGCCAGGTGCCTTAAGCCTCCTGGATGAAAAAGCACTTCAACACTGAGCACTCCTAATTCGCAGCTCATCCCGCACAAATCTCAAGACAAGCAGCAGCCAAGGCAGAGTGGTCCCAGGGCGGTTTAAAGTGATTAAAAAGAAACACAAACAGCCTTGGAGAAAAGAAAATCTCTTAAATTAAAGAGGATGGCTGATCAGCTCCTCTTCTCCAGCAAATCTGGTTTTCCTTGGAGGGTGCTGGAGAGCCCTTTCCAAGTGCAGTGCTTGTGCTGGCTTCGGGATGGCACAGCAGGCACGGGAACTCCATCTCCTGGGTAAAACTCAGCTCCCTGTATCCCAAAGGCAGGTCCCAAAGCTGTCTGAATTGTGGTCTAGAGATATCTTCAGGCTCTTTTTAGTCTGGTAACAGCTTTGGGTGAACACCATCCACACACAGAGATGGAGATGCCACTGTTTGATTCCCGACTCCTTGGCTTCCCAGTGATCAATCACAGTAACCACAGCTTGGACCAGATGATTTTTAAGGTCTCTTCCAACCCAAGCCATTTTTGATATGAATCCATGAAAAATTACCTAGTTTTGAGACTCTCCAAGGATGGAGATTTCACTGCCTCTTGGAGCTTTACCAACAGTGAACCACTCTCACGATGAAAACTCTTTTCCTTACAGCACATCAGAGAAGATACAGGAGTCCTCACCACAGACCTGAAATTGCAGGCTCAGAACTTTTTACTTCCCACACAAGTAGATTTAGACTAGAGCTGTGCACAGCTGCAAGCCTGGACAGAAATCTAAAATTAGTAATATCTTCTCTAATTTCAAACCGACCTTGAGACCCTCTCCTCCTCCAGGTATCCAAAATAAGTTTCTGCCTGAAGACAGAACACTGGGGTTTGCAGATTAAAAATTTTTAAAACCCCAAAATAATCAAAACTCCCCGATCACAATCCCTAAGAGAGAAAGGGAATATCCACATGTAATTTTATTTGATGACTACCCTTTAACATCTTCTGGTGGTGGACTTCAATTTACCAGGTGTCTGCTGGCAATACAATGCAGCAGAGGGGAAATGGGAAAGGAGGTTCCTGGAAGAGACTTTCCTGGCACAGCTGGGAGGGAGTTGACCAGGGAAGGCACCCAGAGAAGGACTGGTGGGAGATGCGAGGGTTGGAGGCTGTCTTGGACAGAGATCTGCTGCTGTAGATTCTCTGAGAAGTACAAAGGGGTGCCAGCAGAACTTCCACCCTGGATTTCCTGAGGTCAAACTTCAGCCTGTTTGGGATGAGAGAGTCCCTAGGGAGGCAGTGCTGAAGGGCAAAGGAGACCAGGAAGGCTGGAAATTCTCCGTGAACAAAATCCTACAGATGCAGGAACATCCACACGTGCCAAAAGATGCCAGGTTGGGGAAGAAGACCAGCCTGGATGAACAGGGTGATTTAACTGGAACTCAGGACAAAAAAAGGCTGCTCAAAACCTTTGGAAGAAGGGGCAGCCGTGCCAGAGGACTACAAGGATGTGGTGGGGATCTGCAGGGAGAAAATTAGGTAGGTCAGAGCCCAGCTAGAACTTGATCTGGCTGCTGCTGTAAAAGACAATAAGAACTGTTCTGCTACCAGATCTTCAGCCAAAGATTCTGTGGGCCATTGAAAAATGTGCAAGGTGACAACTGCCTTTTGAGGAGGTTTTTATTTTATTGTTTCATAGGGATGATAAAATCAACTTTAAAGGTGCCAGGAACACAAGAGAACCATTCAAGGTAGAAAAAGACAAATCTCCAGGGTAGGAAGGAATTTAGGCAATGCAAAACTACCAGAGATGCAAAGAAGCAAGGCCTCTGTTTTCTGAATGTTTCCTAAAGCCTTACAAATATTTCAGGGTTTGGCTTTGTGCTTACTACACTTGCACTGGACTAACCTGGTGGAACTGCTGCCTTGCATTCACCTAAACTCACAGGGACCTCCAAGCACTGGTGTCCCTTTTGGCAACCAGGGGACTCCACCAGCTGGCTGATGAGATCTCCCACTGTGGCAGCTCCATACTAAGGAATGGATTTACCTTCTTTTCCCGTGGGATCTTTCGTCCCTGAGAGCTGGCTTGAGGCTGCTCATTCAGCTGTGCAGCATCCAACTGAGGGCAGCAGCTTTTCACACAGTCCTGAGCCTTACCCAGCTCTGAAGTGCCTCATGTTTGAGAACAGCACAGATTTTTCTCATCCAAAACCTCCTGGGCTCCTGCTGTGGAGAAAGGAATCAGGAAACCCCCTGCCTCTCCTCTGGACATTAGCCACAAAGTTTGCTCCAGAGCCACGCTCTGCAGGAGCCAGAGGACTTCAAGCCTTGGGACTGGGTGGAAGCAAATTTTGCAAAAATCAGTAATTCCTTCTAAAAATTCTCAACCCTATTGACAATAAAATGAAATGTCCTTGCCTGTGGACTCAGGAGGCTCTTCATTCAACCTTGAAACAAATTCTGCTTAAACTCCAAAGCTAGTTCAGGTAGATGTTAATTTGTACATTCTCTTAACCTCCCTGCCCCCATAACCTTATTTCCAAAGCTGAGGTCCACCCAATATTCCCACCTCAAATGGAGACAAACTTCTTCCTGCCCTTTTTATTCTTTAAGCAGATATTTATTTTCAGGTTTTGATTTGGTTTTTTTTTCCACAGGCAGTGTCTTGCGTAAAAGATCTATTCTTAAAGTGGAGAGGACAAGGAGATCTGGTTGCTTTGTGGTTTGCTTTATTTTTCATTCTCGTTGCCAAAAACAGTTGACAGTTTCTACTCTAGATATCACTTCTGAAATGCTGCTTATATAGCCATGGCAATAAAGAGCCATATCATTAGTTTGTTAAATCAGGCTTCTTCAGAAAGGTTGGGAAATCAATCAAAAAAATTGGGTGAATGAAAGGATTATAATTATAGAAATGACATTAAATACACCACGTAAACAGTGTCTATTCAGAGATCGATCAGAATTTCTCCTCTCTGTTATGTGTTCAGAGTGAAAAAGAATGAAGGCTCCATTTGCTGCTTGATTACAGGATGATTACAAGAGATCAATAGGACAAGACTATGAAGGCAGTTAAGAAAGTCCTTTGAATGAAAAGAAACTAAGAAGAAAAAAATGGTTACTTTATCTTGCCTAAGAAAATGAAGTTGAAAATGAAATTGCCTAAGAAGTTGAAGTTGATTGCTTCTCTAGTTTCCCAGGAGGGAAAAATATAAAGGGGAGAAATTTCTAAGCTAAAAGACAATCCTAGCTTAAGAAGAATATATGGTCTTGTTTATCTACACACCCCAAAGAAAGATGTGGGCTGAAAACTGGGGAGAAATTCCAAAGGATCAGAACTATGAAGTTCTGGAACAGCCTTCCACGAGAAGGGGCAAAGGAGTCCCTTTTTGGCACAGAGCTTGAGTGGTTCTTCTGTTGCAGGATTTATGGGCTGTGTGCACTGTGCACGCATAAGAAATTACCCTAAACAGCATTATGGGAAACTGCCACAGATCAGAGGTATGGAACACTTGCATAGGCCTTATTATTATTTATATTACATTTACTGGTCAAAGTTTACTGAATCTTTTGTGTTCCTGTTCCTAGTAATGTTTTTGAGGTGATGAAATCACCTGAGTTAGAAAAGCCAAGACAGAAAACTGTCCAACCTGCTGAGAAGAGCTTAAAACTAAGAATGATGAAGGAGGGAGAGAGCAACCCATAGTCTGATGAACAAGTGGTGGATGGGGTTATCAAGCAAAGAGGCTGGGATGGTGAGAGCAGAAGGGACCTTACTTGAAGTGAGGGGCCCAAAACTGGGCCCAGAACTCGAGGTGTGACCTCACCAGCACCAAGGGACACACAAAGGGACAATCACTTCCCTAACTGACAGCACGGGCTCCCAAATGCTGGCGTTGCTCAGTGAAATGCACAATAATCAACTTCACAGCAGCATAGCAGGGTCTGTGCAAACTCAATCTGCCACAGTTGCACCAGCAAGATGTTGTGAAGGACTCCTCCCTCATTGAGGGAGACATTGGCTTATGTTTCTGAAGGTTTAAAAGCGTGGACAGGTTGACACAGTCCCTGAAATACTGCACGGTGCAGTGTCATGCTGAGGGAAACAGCCCATCTGTGGAGGCTCCAGGCAGTCAGACACTTCTGAGGTTTCTATCTTGAAAGGAAGCAGAGGAACAGGATGAGAAATGAAATTTTTATGCCCATTTTTTCATCTCATTTCACAGAGAAGGATGGAAGGATTTCTGTGTGAAGGATCAAATGACATAATTATAGAAAGAGAATTGCTTGGGTTGGAAGGGTTGAAAGATCACCCAGTTCCAACTCCCCTCCCATGGGCAGGGACACCTTCCACTAGACCAGATTGATCAGAGTCCCATGGATAACTCCATTCCAAAACATACTATTGTTTTAAATAAATAGTGGTAAATTAAGGCTATTTCATCTTTGCTGACACACGCACAAGCAGTGCCCATCACCGAGAGTTTTGAGGCAGGTTTAACATGGATAAGGAAGATACTTTGAAGAGAGATATTTTGTGGAGTAACAAGTAAGAGCATGTTTGCCCTGTGTGAAGCAGGGGGCAATTCTCCTCATGAGATACTGACCTCTTTGTGGCCTTCCAGGACCTGACGGGAGCCCACAGGAAGGAAGCAGAGAGACTCTTGACAAGGGCCTGGAGTGACAGGACAAGGGGCAATGGCTTCACACTGACAGAGAGGAGGTTGAGGTTGGGTATCAGGAAGAAAATCTTCACTGTGAGGGTGCTGAGGCCCTGGCACAGGTTGCCCAGAGAAGCTGTGGCTGCCCCATCCCTGGAAGTGTCCAAGGCCAGGTTGGATGGGGCTGGGAGCAATCTGGTCTGGTGGCAGGTGTCCCTGCCCATGGCAGGGGGTTGGAACAAGATGATCTTTAAGGTTCCTCCCAACCCAGGCCATTCTTTGATGGTCTCACAGTGTCATGTAAGACCTCACAGTCACAGCTCCCTCAGAATTCACACACTGAAATTTCTTCTTTGCTTATCCCTCAGCTCTGTGTGTGTTTGCCATCATCATCTTGTTCTCAGGGCTTTTCCCCTGCAAGCCCAAAGGCCTGTTTTAATTGGGGGGTGTTCACCATTGGCATTTAATAAACAGTAATTACTTGAGCTTTAATCTGTTCTGCAGGTTCTTCTAAGAGGAACTCAAACCTTCAGGGAGAAAATCAACAGTTATGATGCTTTTCTGAGCTATAAGCAGAAGAGGTTTTTTTGCCCTCCCTAAAGAGCAGCAAGCCTTGTCACAGTGTGACATAGGTAGCAAACTGTGAATCTAATTAAGTGTATAATTATGCAGCAGATTGCAGCACAGTGTGCTATTACTTAAACCAACTGACTTGCATGCCAGTCCCAGAGACAGGGAACTCGATGCAGACTGAGCTGAACACATTAGGGACCATTTTTGTGGTGGGGTGAAGAAGGAGCCAGGCTCATGTTGTTGAAGGGGGAACCTGCACCCCCTTCAACAAAAAAACCCCAGCAGACACACAAATTCAAAGCCTAAAGGAGGTGCAGAAACAAACTTGGGCAATGCTGTGGTGTTGCTCACACAGGTTTGCAAATTTTTGTCTCAGTCCCTTTTGGATGTGGCTGTCAGTGTAGAGCTCACACAGCATTGTTACCCCTTGAATTACAGCAAATTGATAATATCTCCTCAAACTGCCCCTGTAGGACAGGAATTCCCCCTTTATCAAACTCCCCTTCCCACAGCAGTACTAGCTGGAGGATGTGTGCCATTACACCACGGAGCTCCCAGATTTGAGCCCTGACACTTGCATAAATAACACTTCCAGCGAGAATTCCTGTTAAATAATCCACACAGAACTGACCTACATTTGCAAATCTCTTTTGAACCACTGCAACAGGAACACAAATGGAATGAGAAGGCAGCACTGACTTCAGAGCTGAATTCCTGACGCTGAATTAGGAGCTCTGCGTGTCCACCACAGCAGGGCTCGAGTAAAGCGTGGTTTTGGCTTCAAAGCTGCTGCCATTACCATCGTTGCTTTAGGCACTTGAAAACAGATGGCACATTTCTGGGGAATGCTGCAGGCAAACACACACTGCTAGGTACCATTTTGCCTTGTCTGGGAGAGGAGTCTGGGAGAACTAGGGACTCCAAGTAAATTCACAGGGAACAGATGGAAAAACGCGCTCTGAGTCTCCTGAAAATGAGGAAAAACGCAGTTTGAAATCTAATCTGAGATTACAGCCGTGACTGATAACTGAAGAGAGAATCTGCTGGTGTCAGGGAAGTATAAAACAATTGCTAAAATCACATTTGCTATAAAGAAAGTTGAGTTGAACACCCAGGTTCTGTCAGTGCTGGGTGTCAAGCAGGGATCTCCATGCAAAGTCCCAGATTCCAGGCACAAGGGATGGGATATGACCCTGATCTGCCCTGTGGGATTGATGGACCCTCCCTGTCGCTGGCAGTCTTTGGTCTTGCACAGTTTCCTGAGGGTTTTTGGGTGGCTGACCACGAGCAGCTCTGCCTTTTAGCCTCCTCAGTGCTGGTAATTAATTGCCAAGCTGGTGCATGTCCTCACCTTACCTGGATCTCAGCACAAGGGAAAAAGCCTCCCAGTCTGCTGAATATTTAAAAAATCTCAGGTTATGTACCAGAAAATTAATGCAAAACACACTGCACTGGAAAATGTGCGCAGGAAGAGAGGTATACAGCAGGTTAAATAGCATCAACAAAGCCCAGGAACATCAACCAAATAAGAAAAAAAAAAATTAAACCAGAGAATGAAGGGACCTACTTGTACTTTGTATGGGAATGGAAAACTTGTGCTGTGATAGGGACAGGAACAGTGACAAACAGGTGAAACCAACAGTGAATCATCTAACTTTCTGAAAACTACAATTTTTCTTCTCTTGCTTTTGACACGAGACAGATGAAATTCAAATAACAATTTGGCTCAATGTTGCCCACTAATCCTGGATTCTTGGATCCTTGCCCACTGATGACTGGATCGCATTTGATGCCAGCAGGGCCCTGTGCCCCATGGATAACAAGCACACTTGATGTTTCAACAGGGCTGCAGTTTCACAAAGAGGGAGGAAAATGAACAGGTAAATCTAAATTTAACTCCTGACTTTAGACAAGTCAAGCAAAAAAAAGATGTGAATGACAGCAGGGTGGTTTCTTTTATTATTATTATCTTATTATTGATTATTATTATTATTAATTTCACCACACAAGGTTTGGTCAGAACTAATCAAATCCCCCAGTGACAGATTAAATGATTCTGTCTGTTTTCTGATTTAGTTTCCTCTTAAAGAAACTGGCAGTTAATAGTCCCTTAAATAGCTCCTGTCTCCAGACTGGCTCTTTTTTCCAGTCCACCAGACACTACAGAATAAAACCTTTTTTTCCCTTTTCAAATTCTTCCTCCCACAGTGGGTTCCTGCTGCACATGCAGTAAAGCCAAGCAAGCTTGAGCACACTGCCAAGGAGGAAAACATTCCCTCTGCATTTCTGAATTTTCTCCTTTTCAGCAAGAATTTCTTCACAGAAAGGGTTATCAAGCATTGGGATGGGCTGCCCAGGGATGACGAGTCTGTGGTTCTAAAACAAAGTCAGTGGCCTGGGTAAATCAGATTAGGAATTTCAAATAGACTTAAGCCAGTTTTTGAAGACTAGCATGAAAAATTTCAAATATTTACCGTAAATTAATGGGGAAGGGGATTGTGGTTTAATTTATGCTGTATCACTAGATTTTTCTTATTTCAAGAAAATACAAGGATGGGAGAAGTTATTCTTCCTTTGTTAAAGATTCATAAATGCACTGAAGTGCAAGCTGGGAAAATTCTAAAGGCAGCAAAAATAAAGGAATAAGGTGATCTGGGGAGCAACAAACGTGGAAAAATGAGTGGCTCCTTCTTTCCTACTCAAGCCCAGCTTAAGGGTATAAAGCAGGGGGTGTACAAGGGAGAAACAGGTAAGAAAAATGCTGGCAAAACTTAAAACAGGCAAATATATTTTGTTTTCATTTTCAGTCAGTTGTGTTACTAAATTACTGCTCTGACACATTCGTGGGACACAACCTCTGCTCTGCCCAGGCTGCCCTCAGCCTTCAGAAGCTCAAAAAATGCAGTGGCAGCACCAGCTTTATTTTAATTGACAGCAATATTAGCTAGAGGTGAACTTCCTAAGGAAATTACACCTACAGAATGTGCATGTGCTCTCCCCTTTCCACCCTTCCCTTAGTTAGTCCTGTTGGTCAAAGGGGACAAATTCACAGAGAACAAAACCTAGGCTTTACCCACTTGTAGAAAGACTAAAACATAAATTTAAGCCTTCCACACCAGTTAATTCCATGGCAGAGAGACAACACAAACACCTTAACAGGGACACAACGAGGCGCTGATGCCCTGTTAAACACCTGAGAAACCAACCGCAAGACACAAATCCAGAAGAAACCAGATGTCTTCAGGGGAGAATTCTTCAGCTGCTCACTGAAGCTCCATCTTACAAAACCATCCATTCTTGATTCTGTAAAGCCCATGGCAAGTATTTCACAGAACCACCAGGTTGGAAGAGCCCTCCAAGATCATCGAGTCCAACCCATGCCCTAACACCTCAACTAAACCATGGCACTGAGTGCCACATCCAATCTCTTTTTAAACACATCCAGGGATGGTGACTCCACCACCTCCCCAGGCAGATAATTCCAATACTTCACTACTCTTTCCACGAAAAACATTTTCCTAATATCCAACCTGTATTTTCCTTGGCACAGCCTCAGACTGTGTCCTCTCATTCTGTCAGTTGCTGCCTGGAGAAAGAGACCAACCCCCAGATGACTGCAGCCACCTTTCAGGAGGTTGTAGAGAGTGATATCGTATAGCAAAAAGTCAGAAGAGTGACTTACCATGGGCACTGGTGGCTGAAGGGAAGCAGCAGCTCCATGAGCAGCTCGCCAGAGCTCCCACCACTGCTACCAGAACCAAACTGACTCCTCACCCTGCAGCTGTCCCCCTCACACCCACCTAGGGCTGCTTTAAGCAGTTTGTTCAACCTTTGCCCCCAGTCTTCCCTCCAGCCACACCTGAGCACACTTGAAAGGCTCCTCAGGTGCAGGCAGTTGGACAAATCCCTTACAGCAGCTGGGGTGCTGCTCTGGCAGAACCGGGTCTCTGTTTCGTGGCACAGACTGCTTTGGCCAGGGACCAGAAGCTGAGAGGCATCTCCTCCATGTAGAGGAGGCTTGCAATAGTCAGGTTCAGGGATAATCTTGAGACAAGTGAACTCAATGGTTTTAAAGCAAGGAACATGCACCCTCTGTTGCCAAGATCACAGAATCACAGAATGGTTTGGGTTAGAAAGGTAAAGATCATCTCCAGGCCCCTGCCATGGGCAGGGACACATCCCACTAGCTCAGGATGCTCAGAGCCCCATCCAGCCCGGCCTTGGGCACTTCCAGGGGCAGCCACAGCTGCTCTGGGCAACCTGTGCAGGGTCCCTCTGGATGACACCCTGTCCTTCGGGTGTGACACCTCTGCTTCTGTGTCATCTGCAAACTTCCTGAGGCTGCACTCAATCCCTTGGACTACATCATTAATAAAGGTATTAAATAGCACAGGTGCCAGTATGGACTCCTGAGGACACCACTTGTCCCCGATGTCCATCAGGACAGTGAGCTGTTGACTGCTACCCTTTGGATGTGCATATACAAAAAAACTTTGAAGGCAGGTATTTAATTACTTCTCAAACAGTTGTATCAGCCCAGAGGATGAATGTTGGGCAAGGAAGTTCTGGAAGAGGTGGGTGGAAAACCGGGATCAGGATTTGCTAAGCAGCAGCTCCGACTACTGGCGATTCAGCGCACGCCAAGGCTGTGGCTGTAGGGGTAAGGCGATGTACACATGCTGCTACAGACATTTCTCCAGCTGTGAACTCCGTACCCTGCTCCAAACCAGAATTCCAACAACAAAATCCCTGACGTTCCCTAGTGACGATGAGAAAGGCAATTTCCATTCTGTAGTTTGCAACATGCTCAGCTGTTGTTACCACCTTCCCACGCTTTTCTAAGAAGGAATGATGCTTAGGGAGTGAGGCCCTGGCTACAACTCAATATAAGGAGAACACCATCACTGTTCTCAGCTCGGCCACCAGCTTCCGTTTGCTTTTCTGTCAGTGCCCTTCACCTTCTGCTCCCCTAACTCAAAGAAGTTGCAGTAATATCCTCATGAATTACTCCTAATTTGGATTACCTTAAATGTAACAGGTCCTCTGATCTCCCTCATTTCACAGAATTGTATTCATGTGCATTCCTTAGGGCACAGAGAAAGGAAGAAGAAATAACAGCAGGGAGAGAGAGGAAACTACAGAATAATTACTGCCTGTGAGTGCTCCTCTCAGTTATTAAAATGTGCCCTCTAAGCACCTGGAGAAACCTTTAAGCTTTTCTCAGCCTGGAGAAAAGGAGGCTCAGGAGGGACCTTCTGGTTCTGCACAACTCTCTGACAGGAGGGGGCAGCCAGGGGTGGGTCGGGCTCTGCTCCCAGGGAACAAGAGACAGGACAAGAGGAAACGGCCTCAAGCTGTGCCAGGGGAGGGTCAGGTTGGACACCAGGGGGAATTTCTCCATGGAAAGGGTGGTCAGGCACTGGAAGGGGCTGCCCAGGGACACTGGAGTCCCCATCCCTGGAGGTGTTCAAGAAACCACTGGATGTGGCACTCAGTGCTGTGGTGTAATTGTCAAGGTAGTGATCAGAGATTGGACTCAACGATCTTGGAAGTCTTTTCCAACCTTAGCAATTCTATGGATTATGGTAATTCTGTGCTCAGGGCTGTATGACAAAATAAAGCAATTGTTTCAGAAGGGTAACTAATGAAGAATCACAGTGTAGTTTCTGCAAGGTGGGAAGGGGAAGTGCTGTATAAGGCAAAGTATTGTGGTGTGATGCTCTACTTTACCCATATTCCTGATGTGGAAAAGCTGCTTCAAGTAAATTTCTCATGGATATTCACCCCTTTCCCACTCTCTAATGGCTGTCTGAATTAAGATCTTGTAGGAGAACTCTGGGGTGCAACTGGAAAAGCTGTGCTTTGAATGAGGGGGTGGGAAATAAATAAATCATTGCACCATGGTAAACATTCCCAAAACTGGCACCTCACATACCAACACTGCCTTTGCCAGCTTTTCCTGCAGCACTTTGCCATCTGAAAATGGAAACTGCTCGTTAGCCACACAGGGCTACGTGATAATTGCATCTCTCTGTACTCTTGTGAAGCAGCTCAGGAACATAACTGCTTTCACAGCAGGATGTGAGCAACATGCAATAAATCAAGATCAGGAACACACTTATCAAATGAGTGCTAATGAGATAACAGAGTTAGGGTCTGACAGACAAAAGCTGACAGTCAAAAATAACACAAGTTGAGGCCCCAATTACTAACAACATGCACTTCACTTCCTGTTTGTCCTAGCTTTTGAACTGGCAGATTTATTTTAAAAGCGCTGAACTTGCATTATCAAAAGAAAAATAAACAATCCACGAGAGCCAAATTGAATACTTCCTTCGAAGGCAGGATCAAAAAACTCACACTATCACGAGAGCCCACCTCTTTTCCACAGAGTAAACATTAGCAGCAGCAGTTTTGATGTGGAACAACAAAATGTGGAAGCTCTTGAAATTTGAGAAACACTTTGCCCAGGAGTTTCACAGTAGTTTGACAATACAGAAAGAGTGAGAGATTCTGATCTTTGGCTACAGCAATCAGCTGAGGGAGCTGGGGGTGTTCAACCTGGAGAAAAGGAGGCTCAGTGGAGACCTTGTGATTCTCTGCACCTCCCTGAAAGGAGGCTGGCACTTTCTTTAAGAGATGGGTTCAGGGCAGAAGAGTCAAACACTTAAAACCAGAGCTTTGTCTGAGATCGCATAATCTGAATAGGTGGCATTACCAGCAATCCCTACTGGAAAGGGCAAGTGCTGGGTGACCCAGTCCTGAACTGCAACCTGCATGTGCTGCATGTGAGCACCTAAAGCACAGTGACACATTTCATTTGAGAGCCAAAGGAGAAAGGAACAAGTGTTAAGGCACATTCCTTCTAGTCCCGACCTTCAAAACATTGCAGTGCTCACCAGCCAAGCAACTATGTTACTTGCTTTAGTGTCAGAGAGAAAATCTGTGTTGAAGTGACAATCCCCCCCTTAACTGAAAAGACAACACAGGTGAAATACAGTTTACATGATTAATACATTTTACTCAGTATGTACACAGTTCTCCAAAGAAGTTGGGTCATCCAAAGGCAGTTTAAGAAGCTTTAAGTATCCCCCTTGCCAGCTGTTACATGGGGTATGTCTTTGGCTTTGCTTCCTCCAGCTCAGCATCCAACCAGCGGAACCTGCGGTGACGGCGCAGGACTTCGATGGCTTTTTGTTCCAGGGGGGTTGGTTCAATCCCCAGCTCTTCAAAACCAGGAAGGTCAGGAAATGTCATGTCTGTTGTGTGGAACTTCAACAAGAATGGGGAGGGTAAGGAGAAAAAAAAAAAAGATAATTGACTTGAAATGAACATCATTACACCCAATGCAATCATTCTCCTGCCAAAAGAAGCAGAGGAGGAGGAAAGATTCAAACAGAACTGTGGCATAATTACACAAGGTCTTGAGTACCAACACCTTCAACAGGAGGTACAGGTATTCTGCATCCAGTAGAAAGTCCTTCAGGCTTGAATTCAGGAATAAACTGAGACATGCAGGAAGTGTCCTCCTTTTCTCTCCACACATTATCAGGGAGGTTACTGCATCACAGCCACAAAATTTTGTGCAACTCCAAGACCATACTTGAACTCAAATTATGGATATTCTGCTTTGTCAAGAAAATGTGTGTGTTGAATTATCACCTCTGGTAGATTGTTTTGCTCTCTTTATGGTTTAGAACATGGTTCTGAACAGGACAAATAGTTAATTCTATTACCACATATGCAACCGATATGACTTAAACCTTAGAAAACCGGGATTTCTCTTACGCTGTGTTTCCTTGAGAGGTCTTTTAAGTCAAACACATCTAATATTACATGCATTATTTAAGGAAGAAAAGCTTGGAAAGAGGAACAATCAGACCCAGAAGTGACATGGAAAAACTCTCTCTTAAACTACCTATGCTACAGCTGACTTGCAGCAGTTTTAGTGATTTAGTGCAGGCTTATTGTATGAAATGTAACTCAAGAAACTACAAAGGCAGCTGGAAGAAAGGTTTTTGGAGATGTAACAATTCTACTCTGGGGAACAATCAAGCTAGTCTACTGATACTAACAGATACTGATACTGTTATAACAAAATATATTGAATTTCCAATGCTGCAAAACAGTTGGGAGAGTCAGTCCATAATTCAGAAAGCAGAAAGTTTAGAGAATGTACATGACTATCTTTGCTAGCCTACACATACGCCAAATTTTGACACTAATACTTGCCAATTCCTACTTTTTTCTTGCTTGCAGTTGGCTTTTTGCAACTTATTTCTCCACCCCCACTGAAACACTCTGAGAAGTCAGGAATAAACATGAAGTGGCAACATTCTCCCAGGAAACACTCGAATGTTAAGTGAGATTTTGGAATGTGTGCGGGGTGTCAGTTCAGCTTCAGCTGTTAAAAACACCATTCTCTGGATGATGGAAGTGATTTTAGTGCATCTAGAGGTACATAAAGTGACAGAGTGGGGAGCACTGTCCCCCATCATTTTGCTCATCCAACCTCTGTTTCTGCCTGTTTTCAGTTCCATGTGTTTTTGAGAATGCAAAACTACAAGTGTGAGTTACAAATGCACAATGAAACATTTCCTAAGAGGGATTTTTGGCTGGTCCCACACTTACCCGATCCACCTTGTCCCGTGTCAACCACGGTTCAAATGGATTCATCTCAAAGAATCTTGCAACCAAACTGTGAACAGAAGAAACATTGCACAAGTGCAGTCATTTATCCAGATACACAGAGGATAACAAGATCTGGTAAAAATTATTTCAAACTTAGTAGACAGTGAGCAAGAGCTTGTTCTGAAGCTGTTCTTGCAAGCTCTGAGTTCATGAAAGCACTGAATGTGCCA
Source organism: Aleadryas rufinucha (assembly GCA_013397815.1). NCBI lineage: Eukaryota > Metazoa > Chordata > Aves > Passeriformes > Aleadryas > Aleadryas rufinucha. Next base: position 125,815 of record VZTH01007621.1, read on the forward strand.
GCCACCAAGTTCTTAGTTGTGTTTCTGGTAATTAACTGTTCCTGAATTATTGGATCTTGTATTATTTTACTTTGGATGGAATGGAGAAGCAGATCTCTAGAAGTTAAAATGAGCGTTAGTGGGTGGGGAAAGTAAACCCCACATCCAATTCCCCACACACCAGAGGGCTCAGTTTTGACCCTGCCTTTCATCCAAACTCTGTTCCCTGCCAGTGTAGGCAGCAATCCAATTAGTCACAAAGCTGGATTCAATGCCTCCAGGAGAAAACACACTTGCTGACAACTAAATGAGTTATCAGCCACACAAACAAGCTGGTGGAATCTGAAGCAATCCATAAAAAGGGTGAGGATCAGGATATCTGCAGTTTTCAGAAATGAAGTTTCCCTTGAAAGAAAAGAAAACTGTCAGGGAAAAGAAAATAATGCTACAGCTCTTGCTCATTGTCTCGGGACCAACAGCAGAATCTCTCACTGAACAGGTGGAACCTGAAGTGCTCACCTGACAGATTAGGGTGTCACTGAGTTACTGCACATAAACACAACCAGGCTCATCTGCCTTTTAGGTGCATTCTTTTTTAAAAATATGAAATATCACTTAGTTTAGCCCATAAATAAAAAAGCATAACAGGGACTGCAGCAAATGTGAATAAAACTAAGAAGCACCCACACAGCACCTTTTTAACAAGCTGCTCTTTGTCAGCTGAGCCATGGTATAACCTGGTGCCTCTTGCAGCCAATACAGGAACAGCCACAACAGTTTAGGATGTTCTAAGTATTATCCATCAGTACTTGCATGGATCCAATGCTGAGTCCTACTGGTGGGAGGGTTCTAACTCTGGTGACTGATTTAGCTCATTAATTTGCATTTAGCATTCATTTGCAAAAGTGAGGAGGGCCAGGATGCCAAACAATAACACAGCTTCATCATGCTGAGGGCAACTTCTGAAATGGCATTTACTGTTTGGGGTAGCTCTTCAAAAGGTGTGATTATTCCCTAAGGATCAGGCCCAGGCTCAGATTTACACTGATCTTTTTCGCTCACTGTTACTACCCTCGGTGCATGTGAACAGCCTGCTGTAGTCAGCTGAAGTGATGCTTCACCTTTCCCTTCCTGCCTCCCCATTTAGCACCATCTTCTAAAGATGCCACTGCTCTCCTATCACAGACAAAGAAATGCTTGCTCACAAGCACACTGCTCAAACTGTCAGGCCAAGATCCCAGTACAAACTCACCTCCAACACTGACTCAAATCCATACAAAGGACTAAACTAGAAAGTCAGTCCATGCCCACACCCACCTTTCACCACTCCTCTGCTTCCAGGGTGGCAGTGCTTACCAGACTGGAAGGACAGCTGACAGTAGCAGCTCCTTAAGATTGTGCACAGAAATCTGTCAGGGCCTGCAGTCAGCAACATTCACACAGATTTTCCCTGTGGTATTATTAAAAATCATTCTGTTTGCTACTAATTTTATTGCGTTAGGACCTTTTGCTACTTCTTGACTCAGCAAAGCCATTCAATCACAGAATCACTTAGGCTGGAAAAGACCTCCAGGATGATCAAGTCCAACCTTTGCTGATCACCACCTTGTCAACCAGACCAGAACACTGAGTGCTGTGTCCAGTTGTTTCTTCAACACCTCCCTGGGCAGCCCACTCCAATGTTCCACTACCCTTTCTGTGAAGAAGTTCTTCCTGATGTCCAACCTGAGCCTCCCCTGGTGCAGCTTGAGGCTATGTCCTCTCAACCTGTCCCTAGATGCCAGGGAGAAATGACTCTGGAATAAACAGCTACATTAAGCTCACTACAAGCAAGCATTTCATGTACCAGCTCATCAAATGCAGGCCTGTCCTTGAGCTGAAGGCTCAAAACTGGCTAAAAAGCACCTCAGGAAAGGCAACTTCTGCAACCCCACCATGTTAAATAACAACTGGGAGGAGTAAATAACCCATGCAACAGCTATTTATGCCTCTGTGCTGCCAAGAGCTTACTGAATTAGGGTCCCACTTACCGGTAGAGAGGTCGTGGCAGAGGGTAGGGAATGAAGGGGTGGTGGGAAACGGCGTAGATGTACTCGACCATGTCATACAGGAGGTACCGGTGGGGGCTGAAAGGGAAAGCAGCAAACATCACACCTCAGTCAGCTACACTTCAGTATTTGCAGCAAGAGAAAAAAACCAATTTAAAACCCTCCACCCCCAAGGCTACAAAAAGCCTGTTTCTTCAACCCAGATAATTTGTCAGCAGAGATTCCCCTGTGGCTCACAGCTAGCAGGATTATCTTGGAGGACTGTAGCCTGTGGAAGGGCCCATCCTCGAGCTGGGGAAAAGCATGGGGAAGAAGAGGCAGAGAGAAACACTGGGCATTTGGCTGCTGGCCAAGGCTAACTCACCACAACCACACTGGAGGAAGTGTATTGCGTGTGCTTTGAAAGCACACCTTAATGTGCCTCCTCCATGCTGACTCCAGCTCTGAACTCAAGATTTCCAGCACTGTCACAAGACTTTGTACAAGCCCACTTGGAAGCCAGAAAGCAAATGGAGAATTAAGGATGGTTTATTAACAAGACATCCCATCTTTGGTAGGAAATGGCTGCAAGGCAATTGCTTCACTTGCCTTTACTTGATACAAGTAAAGTATACTCGATACAATAATGTATTGCTCTATTTAAAAGCAAGAGGAAGAACCTAAGATGAATTGCCCAAAAAATGCATTCCCCCCACCTCAAGATGGAGAGAAGGAAGCAGTCAGTCTCCCATTTACCTGCCTAAGAGTAACAGACACCATTGGGAATTCCCATTCCTTTCTTGTTCAGATTCTGCCTTGGCATTTTAGGCTCTCTAGATAGCTCAGACTGAGCTGTCAGGTATCTCCCTTGGCTTTCAAGGCAATTTGCTGCTATTCCAGAACATTCTGAAAAGCTCTATGACACCACAAGAGCACACTGCTGGGCAGTTTGATAAACCCAAGATCTCAAGATGCCAAGGTCTGAGGTTAACAGGCATAAAAACTGAGCCTTCAACTGACATGCTCTCCAGAAAAGTTCCAAGCGATCAGAGAATGATAAAATAGTTTGGGTTGGAAGGGACCTTAAAGACCATCTCATTCCAACCCCTGCCATGGGCAGGGACACCTTCCACTATCCCAGGGTGCTCAAAGCCCCATCCAACCTGGCCTTGGACACTGCCAGGGATGGGGCAGCCACAGCTTCTCTGGGCAACCTGTAAATCCAGTCTCTAACTGCAGATCCACTGCCTCTAACCCATTCTAATTCCAGGTGGTTTTCACACAGCTCTACCAGAATTTTCCCCAAATCCATGTTGTTTAGCATGTTTCCCAAGCTGCCTATTTCTTTGTGTGCACACTCATCACATGAAATGCAATGGAGCCCAGACTAGGATCTTCAGAGTACTCACAATAACAGCTTGAGCCATTTTTCCTCCCAAAAAGGAGGTGGAATTTATTGCAGCTCAAACTGTGTGCATGGATGGAGAAATTAAATGTACTGTGCAGCATGCCAAAAAGTGACACCAAAAAAAAGCACTACAGTTAATTAGAATCAGAAAACGTGACCTACCCAGCCAAGGCATATGTTTTTCCTTTTGCATCAGGATTCTTAATTGCATTAATAATTGCCTTTGCTACATCAACCACCTGTGAGGAACAAATTCAGACAGTTACCAAGAGAAAACAGGAATACATGCACACACCCCTCTTTCAGAGGTGGTTTACAGACTAACACATCCACCCATGTGGAGTGAGGCTTTGGGATTGGGATTTTGTGGAATACTTACATAGACTGGTTGCTTGACTGTTTTTTTGCCCAGAGCAATAAGAGGCACACCACCAAACCAGCGCATGTCTGATGGAAAAAAAGAGAAAATCTGGGAATCCTTTCAGTACCAGAATAACCAAGACATTTTACACCACACTGAGTGTGGATCTCTTCTGAAAATTGACTTCACTTTAAAAAGAAAAACAGAACTGGGACGAATTCCCAGTCAATTGCAGCAACATTCTTTTCAGCACACATTTAATTTCTGTATTGACAGCAATGGGAAGGCTGCATTTGCTGTTTACTTAGAGTGGCTCAGACATATCTGAACTCTGCAAGACAGAAACTGGTTCCACTCCATCCTGTGTAGCAATTTTGTTGCTGATCCATCGGCCGTTACTGGAGCTTCTGAGCCCAAAACAACTCAGGAGGATTTTCATATTTGACCAGCTTGGCAAACTACTTTGAGGGTTACGATGACCAGACCTCAGGTGAGAATAATCTAAATAAATAACCCAGTAGTACAACCCCCCTCAAAACACAATGATTACAAAAATAAAAACAAAGAGCAACATCTAACTAGATTGAGAGAGAATTCTGTCAAGAGGTGAGAATTTATTATGTTTCTACATTTCCCACACATTCCTGATAAAAACACACCTGCCTGCTGTTCAGAAGCAAATCCCATTTTCTCTCTGTTCTCTACAGGCAGCTGCACAAATCATACATGGGTTTATTATTCCAAGAGTACATACTTGCATAATGATTGAGAAATCGATCCTCTCTTCCAAACATCTCAGAGGGCTTCAAAATTACAGCATCTGGAAATTCTTCCCTCACCACCTCCTCTCCAACAGCCTATCAGTTAAAATGAACATATTCATTAGATCCATGCTGAACCAAGCAGAAGTGGATGCCTTTCATAAGAGAACGCATCCTTGACTACAGAACTGAAAGAGATGATGCCATCAGTAGCAAAAAAATTATTTATATCTAAGCCATCTGATTCTTGAGATGCTGCACTAAGATAAAGGTCTCACAGAAAGTCCAAACATTTCTCAGCTGCAGAAAACAGTCTCTAGTAAATTCATACATTGATTTCCTTCAAACAGACCCAGCTGGGGGGAAAAAACCACACCCAAACCAAACACAAAGTACATTCTCAGGAAACATTTTTAAGTGGATTCCAGACTTACTTTGTTCCTGAGGTATTTGGAAGGACTCTTCATGTTAGCATTCAGGTGAGAGATATGAATGAATTTCTCCACACCGGCTTCCTTACTTATCTGTGCGATACTTTGAGGAATAGCTACAAATTCATCTTCAAATCTGAAGTTTCTAAAGCAAGGCAAAACTCAAATGTTACTTTAAGAGCAATCAACAATGGCTGCCAATCAGCCAGAAAGCAATCATTACGTATTACTTGAATGTATTATCAAAGACGTACACTGACACTCTTTGTTAGAAACAAAATTTCCCTTTACGATGGAGTCTTCATATAATAAAAATTAGAGGCAAGTGAAATTGCAACTGTAATCTTCAATTTTAGCTTCTCTGCTTTTTCACCTGGTAAGATTAAATCAGTATGAAAAATCTTCTTGCCCACTTGTCTGTGACAAATAGAAAGCTCCCAGTGAAAGTGAAAACAGGTTATTTTTATTAAGAGAAGCACTCCCGCATCTTGAACTCTGAGCAAGGCTGTGTTTTTACAAAACCTGTTCAAAATTTGCCTTGATTTGACACACTTAATTACACTACAAAGAAGCTCAACATTTCTGAGCAGCACAAGTCAGGGCAGATGCTTGGCACAGGGGAAGCAGACAAAAACAAACCAGAGAACACAGAGGTGCTCATGCAAATGGAAAAACAATTTGTCAGAGCATTTGGAACCATTTCAGAGCTGAAAGGGACTTCTAGGAGAAGCAAGAAGAAATCCTCCCCTCACTGTATGACATTCAAGGGGCCTAAATTAGGAGATTACACTGTAAACCAGCTTGGTATCTGATCAAGAACAACACAGAAGCTCTGTCTCCAAGCAGAACTGACATTATAGGCTGGCAACAATCTCAAAATTCTTTCCAACTATCCCAAGACTGCAAGAAAGAGAATTGGCTGCTCATGTCATTATGTTGTCCCTGTAAGCACCTCTGCATCTGGACCATTTGCTTTGGGTAACAAATGTCTTATCCAAACAGCTCTCTCTGTGTCCTTATCTCCTCCCACAGCTCTTCAGATCCCACTGGAGACCAAAGAAAGCCTTAAAAATACGAAGCTATTTTTGAGCCTTCAATAACTAATCTGATCCTGGGAACCATCACTTCTGTTCTGCTCACCAAAATAGACTCAGAAACACACGAGAACGAACAACATCCCTCCTGTAACCATGGAGTTTCAAACAACATAGTACACACAGAGGAGCCTGGACATGAGTACAAGGCAAGGAAGCAAGTATTTCATGGCAGGCTTTGCTTTGCTTGACTGATCTCTCCATCTAATCTTACTTTTCTTCCTGCCCAAGTTTTTCACAGGCTCTGGGATGATTACAATGGTCACTCTGACCTTGTGTTTAACAAACCAGAGAACTTGATCAGCATCACCACTGGTACCCACAAGCATAAAATATGTTATTAAAACATTTGTGCCACACAGTGGTCAAGTTCTGTAATGTCCAAAAGTTTTAAACACGGACCAAGACTTGTCTGTTTGAATCTACTGAAACTGTCCAGAGACCAAGGTTTGGGGATTTTTACCTAGACTGAAACTTTCTGTTGCTGTCCTCACACTTCCTTTAAACAAGAAAAGAAACTGTCTTTCATACAAATCATACTTTTTACACAAGTCCAGAAATTTTGAACATCAAATAGCTATTCATAAAAAAAAACNGCTGTTTGATCATGGTTTATTCTAGCAAGCTAAAACTCAGGACTATGTCCAAGTGACAAGATGAAATCTTACTTCTGTAACAATGTAAATATAAATATAATGTAAATATGAATTTAATACAAATAAAATGTCAATGTAAATATAAATATAAGAAATTGATGAGGCTCTGTCATCTATAGGAAGGCATTCAGGGAACATCTACAAGGTGAGAGAAAGTAGCACATTTCAACTTTTTGACAGAACAAAAGTCATACACTGGAAAATTCTGGAAAGAATGCATTTTTCCAGAATAGATCACAATCAGGACTGGAATTAACCATTTAAAGAAATTTTATATATAAAATTTTGGGGTTGCCTTTTCAAAGAAGCCAAGAACAGTGGCAGCATCACTGCACACACATGCTGTAAAACGTGGCTACAATACCTGGTGCAAATCTATCACATATAGGAAAAGAAAAAAAAGGAAAATTACTTTGTTTCCCATTCCTTTCCAATAAGGTTAATGACCACATTGCTGTGTTCCACGGCTCTTCGGATGGAGTCTTTGTCCCGACAGTCCCATTCCTGCAAGCAGAGCATCAAATGGGAACAAGGTGAGATAATGTGTAAACAGGATACATCAAAGAGAGCTCTTTCACAACATTCCCATTTGGAGGCTAAACAGCAGCAGGAGTGGTATCTTTGAGAAGGATTAAGAGGCTGCCTTGTGTAGCCAGGGGTTTGTGTTTGATCTCAAGCCAGACTCACCATGAAGAGAAGCTGTCCCAGGTCACCCATGGGCCGCAGGTACATCAGGTCATACTGATCACAACGATAGGGGATGATGACTTGAGAGCCAATGCGACCTAAAGGGCCACAAAACCCCCAAAGTTTCATTTAGCTCAAACTTTGAGCAGATGGACTTCTAAATAAACAAAGCTCCCTTTTTTTCCCTGGCATTAAAGCAGTACAATTAGACATAGGTATCTTGAATGCATATCTGCAAAGCTAAAAGTAGAACAGAACTAAGGTTCTTCTTGAACCTACATAATTGGAATTCTTAAACAGGATTCTGTATTTAATATTTAGGCTTGTAAGACAAAACACCAAAGCTTGTTAACAAACAACAACAAAAATTGTGTGTCCTGTAAACATAGCACAATACTTCAAAAGGATATTTACATTTTTTAAGTTGCATGAAAAGAAAGAGGGGGAAAAAAGCAGCATGGGTTATTTCTCCAAAATTTGGAGAAATAAAATTTAAATTCAAAAGGGCAATTTTAAAGAATTCCAATCAAACGCCTGCAAACCTTTTAGAAAATGTCCTAATAAGGCTAAAACCAGAAGAATTAAATACATGCTGTGGCTCTCCTCAGATTTGCATTTTACAGAGGAGTAGGACTTCTTTTAATGACCTTGACCTTCAAAAGCTCCAAAATCTCCTTGATTAAAACACATTTTACTACTTGTCACATGCTGGAACTTAAGCAGACCAAACATCCTGCAAAACACTTTTAAGATCCAAAATGCCAGAGACTTCTACATCACCCTGAAACCTAAAGACTAATTAGTTTTGTAGAACCATTTTTTGGTCGTTTTTTTAATTGTTACTGCTGGTGAGCATTACCTAAGCGGTTGACAACATATCGGCCCAGGAAACCTGTGGCTCCAAAGACAGTGGCCACAATGCCACTGACAGAGGATCTCCCACTTCTCCCATGAGGGATCACGGCGTGATGGACCTGCCGCTGCTGCTGCAACGCCGACGGTGCTGCAGTCAGGACAGAAATTCCATGGCCTGCAACACAGAACAGGAGAGAGTTTGGCACATTAGCTGGGATTCGGAACTGCTAACTTACAGCTTATGGTGGTTTCCTCATCCCAGATCCTTCTTCTCCAATATCCCATGTGGAGACTCCTGATGGGCTGTTTCAGAGATAACTGGAGAGATCAGAGGGGAGCAGGCCTGGGAAGTTTTTGGTAAAGTCAAGGACCAAACTGAGACAGGGAAGGAGCACACAAAGGTTATTGGTTCTTAAACAAGTAAAGCTTACTGTGAGTTTAAGGTGTAGCAAGTAAAGAATACTCAGTAAAAATATAAAACATAGCAGAGAAAGCAATTCTTCTGCATCATAGCTCTGAAGCAAGGAGACAGAGGGATGCAAAAAGCCAGATCCATGATATATGGGATACTATCTCAAAGCTGCTCCTTTCCTCAAGGAGCTAGGAAAACTTGGGAGCCATGGAAACAGGACATCATTAGGATACTGAAATACAAGAGCATATTGCAACAGGACAAGGGGGAATGGCTTCATACTGACAGAGAGCAGGTTTAGATTGGATATTGAGAAGAAATTGTTCCCTGTGAGGGTGGTGAGGCCCTGGCACAAGTTTCCCAGAGAAGCTGTGGCTGCCCCATCCCTGGAAGTGTCCAAGGCCAGGTTGGATGGGGCTTGGAGCAACCTGGGATAGTGGAAGGTGACACCTGCACACTGAAGAAGGTTTTATCCCAATGTGGTTAGGAATTACCAGTTACACAGGGACCCTGACATTGCAGCCACAATATTCAGAAGATCAAAAGGATAGGGTATGTTCAGGCATAAATTATATTCTGTTATATCAGCTGGCAGAACTCAAACCAGAAAATCCAACCAGATTTCAGTGCCTGAAATAGAACAGAGATAGACCTAAAAGTCTGTCTATCTCTATTCTCTCCATACCCCACAAACTGGTAAAGGATATTGCATCTCAAATTTTGTCCTGCAAGGCAGTCTGACAGCCACTTAAGTAAATAAATAACACATACAGATTTGAACTTTTCAATTTTTTTATACCACGTTTGGAAATTATTCAGTTGGCAGATAGAAACAGCACAAAGTAAGATATTTTGTACTTTAAAAGTAGGTATATGACTTCCTAAAAGGCATCTCTCCTACAAAACAGGTCCAAGCTTAAAGTGAGCAGGGTTTCTGTCTTCAAAGGACCTTTCCATTACTGAAACAGAGAGCTCAAGACCAACTAAGAGAAAGAAGGAGAGAACACTCCAGTGTCTTCACCCATTCTTGCGCTTTCCTAATAACTAGGGGCTTGCTATTGAATTTATTTTTTTAGTAAACACAGAGTCACAGAAAAATGTTTGGGTTCTTTATAACCAGCAAGATTCCTTCAAGTATCCAAAAAAAAAACAAACCCAAAAAGGGTATGTGGTATGCTTGAAGTGGTGAAGAAAAAGCTTAATGAGCCATACTCCTCAACACTTTGCTTACCTACATTTCTTTAGAATTTCTAAAGACTTATTAAAAAGAATTAAAAACACACAATAGTCATATCCATAAAATTAAAACCGCCTCTGTTACTTTTACACAGGAACAGCTTTCAGTTCTTACAATATAAATCTTAAATGCAACAGAATTTCAGTCCACTGTGAGCATCCGTTGGAAAAAGTATTATTACACAGATCAACCAATGTAAGAACACCATGAAAGTTAAAAAATAAATAAAAATTTGTATCTTTTGACTACTCAGTGGCTTTTTTTCTCTTATTTCTGAAAAAATTAATGGTGGCAGCCCCTTCATAACGCTATCTTTGTCATACTAACAAACAATATCTAATTACTATTTTGTATTCTCCCACCTTTGGGTACGCACTTGTTGTGCTTGCCTTACACTGGAAGGTGTTTAGTGATGAACATCTTTCACTGTTCCATAACTATGAGGTCTGTCTGCCACAAATTATCACCAGCTATGGTTATATGCCCAACACTACTGTAAACCTGCTTCAAATTCCATTTTCCAGAGAAGCTGTGGCTGCCCCATCCCTGGAAGTGTCCAAGCCCAGGCTGGATGGGACTCTGAGCAGTCTGGGACAGCGAAAGGTGTCCCTGCCCATGGCAGGGGGTTAGAACCAGATGATCCTTAAGGTCCCTTCCAATCCCAATCATTCGGTCATTCTATGAATTAAAGCTCAAATATCCAGAGCGAACCCAAAGCACCTTTTTCTCTACCCAAAAGTTTGTCTATCCCTGTTCTCTCCCAACCCCACGAACTGGAAAAAGTCACCACATCTCCCATTTCGTCCTGAGAGGCAGCCTGACAGCCACTTAGGTAAATAAAGGACATACTGCTCCCATTAAAAGGATATTAAATTCCTCCCTCCCCCTTACCAACAAAACTCGTTTGCCATCTCCCATGTTGCTCAGCTGAAGAGTGCGGGCAGAATTAATGCAAACGGAGGCAAAGACCCAAAAATACGCTTTAAATATAACATTGGTCGCTGAACTTTACTATAGATCATGGCCAAAAGGTCAAAGTCACCTAAGAAACGGCAAAAGGAATCCAAACTTTTAGCTTACAGGGCAGTGACAGCCCCAACGCGACACCCACAGCTACATCCCGAGCCCTTTGTGCTCCAACTCCCAGCTCCCGAAGGAGAAGGGAAGCAGAAAGATGATCATTTCCGCGCCCTCAGAAGAATTTACGGCAGCTCCTTTCCAGCCGCTGCGGTGCGAGCTCCCTTCGAGAAGAGCCGGGAGCCGAGCTCGTCCCAGGCTGGGGCAGAGCCGCACGGCCGGGCCGAGCTCCCCGAGGCGCGGTGGGGCCGTGAGGGG
>VZTH01007623.1:0-82871 GCA_013397815.1 Aleadryas rufinucha
CTGAGGAGGAGCATCCCTTGGGTCGAGCAAAACTGGGCTAATGACGTGAGTCTGTTAAAGGAGGGTAAAATATAGGTTGTATAATCTCTTGGAGAGTTGCTGTTGCCCAACTCCATAGTTTAGATTTAGGGAAATAAAGCCTTTATGATTTTTATCCTCTCTTTAGTCCTGCTGTTTCCTGCACCTCGCAGCAGAGCAAGGTCTATGGTTTCCATCCTAAGTTCATGTTTGGCTTGTCTTACAGGCTGGCAAACACTCCTGCTGGAGGATTGAATCCAGTAAAGGAGTGGTCCCCCCTAATTCTGAGGTGTCTGTGACTGTCACAGCAAACCTGAATGACACAGAGAAATTCCAGGACAAGGTGAAGGTGTTCATTGAGAACAGCCATATGGACATCATCCCTGTCCAGGCTGTGGGCACCAGCACCACAGTTGTCACTGACAAACTCTTTACTCCAGAGCTCAAGTTGGGACCCTGCTATAGGTAGGAGATCTCTCAGCTCCCACTTCTCCAGTGGGCTCAGCAAGGAGCAGTTTTGCTGTAGTCCTTCAGACTTGATCTTCTTCAGTACACAAGGTCCTGGCTCTGTTTGCCTGAAGTCAGAGATTCCCTCAGAAACATGTGGTGGCCATTTGAAAGTTGTCAGATACCCTCGAAAGCCACTGAAATGGAAACCAGTTGCTAAATTGTTACTGAATTGTCTTTAGCTCTAATACATTTATTTCCTCACTTTATCAAGTAACAACTGGAGGAAAACAGCATGTCCCAGCAGTGTCTGGCTGGAAAATGCTACATTACCAGTATAACCATATTTCTCTTTGCAATAACATTGCTTGCTTTTCTTTTCCCCATGGACCATCATATCACAACAGTGCAAACCTTGACAGCAGCTTCTTGGCAGCTCCTCAACTAAATGAATGGTGCTGTTTTATTTCCCCTCTGCCTGAGAGTCTGGGAGGAGCAGCAGAATTTGTCTTTGCTCTGTATCCTCCTCTGTTCTTCCCCAGCTGCCCTGCTGGGCTGTGCTTATCAGATCAGACCTAGTGGCTCTTTCCTCTTTTCTTCTGCCTGCTCCCTTACCGTCTCTTCCACAGCAGAAGCCTGAAGCACAGACAAGCCAGGATGGCTGCAGGACCAGCTCTAAAAGGGAGAGGAAAAGCTCACTGAGGTTGGGCAGGGTGCACTGAGAGTGTTAACTGAGGTGAGCTTGAAGGAGGGGCTTCACTGATCCTATCGCCTGTGTCTGAAATCAGACACGCTCTTGTAAACAGAAGAAAGAGGAGCCTTTTCAAAGCGCTCTTTGCCTTCTGCTGGAGAGTTCTTGGGATGAGAATTGTCTTCTCGAGTTGTCTGTTCTTTTCCCTGGCTGCAAAGAGGATCCACAATGCTCCCAATACCTAAATTTTTGGGTAGAAAGAGTAGGTTAATCCTACTTCAAGTGTTTAGGATAGATTTTGGGGGATTAAATATATACCCACCAGCCATCCACAGAAGCAGGGACATTGCAGGGAGGTGGACCCTAGTCCAGCATATCCTGTGCTCTGTGCAGCCACAAACTGGCTACACAACTGGGTAGACAATGTCAATGTGCTTGGTGTCATCATGCTCTGCCTCTTCCCATCTGTGCCCACCTGCTTGGTTTAGGGTTGTTGCCAGGGCTGTCAGCTGCAGAGCCACTACTGGATGAGCTGAGATGGGACCTAGGGAACTCTGGGTGTTTCCAGAGCAACAAATTCTGCACCTACCTGGAGCTTCTCCAAGCTTTCATCCATTGCTGTCTCCAACATAAACCATTTTATACTAAGCTGGTACGCATCAGTTCTTAACAGTCTGTTCCAGAGCAACTTTCTCCTATACCATTGATTGTGCTGGCAATAGACAGCCACATTTTCTGTGCCTTTCAAAAAACCAGTAACTGCTCCAGGAACAATTTGTTTCCTGGTCATGCTTAGATTTATTGAGAGTAAAATAACAGCTCCAGACTAGCCTGAAGTTAAGGTTTCTTTACATGAAGGAATCAATTTCCATTGAACCTTCATTTGGTTTTCTGTCTAGCTGGAGTTATTAATCTCTTGTTGTCACTCCATTCCCTCAGTAGCCAGACTGGTCTTGCTGCCGTCTTCATATTGGGGAAACTTCTGTTGACCCTGTGTTCTCACAGTTCATTTCTCTTTGTAAAACAAACCCAGCTGCACTGTTTTGGCAAAGGGTGAGATGTTGGGAGTGATTAGGGTTGGATGCTCTTTAAGAGCTGAGAGGGTGAGGGGGTGCCATGGCAGGGGCCCCACCAGTGAGGCAAGTGGTGCTCAGATCACCAGGTGAGTCTCTATACCCTGTGGCTCCTCAGTAGCACCCTCAGAGGAAGCCACCTGAGGCAGCAGCTCCCAAGGAAAAGGTGAAATGGCAGCGAAGCTGTTCCTCCCTCTGCCTGCAGCCAGCTCAGTGTCTGATACAGTGAGACCTGCAGGAAGCACCTTGGAAAAACCCTCAGAGTGTTAAGCAGCAAAGGCTGGTGATGCTCTGAAAAGAGGCAGCAACTTAGAAGATGCTTTTCATGAAGATTTCCCTGGCTGTATGCAAACAGAGCAGGTGCTGGGTGGTGATAAACTCCGGGGCAGCCAAGGCCTGGCTGTGGCTGAAGCTTAGAGCTTGGGCAGCCTTTTGGGCAGAGGTTTTATTGCAGAGTGTGCAGTCAGGGAACCTCACCAGAGTACTGAAGCTGAGTGATCACAGGGAAACAGCAGCTCCCATGACATTTTCCATCTCTGCTTCTCTTCTAGCTCTACTCCCTGCTGTTACCAGTTTCAAGTGACAAAGGACAACACATCCGTCGGCTGCACTGGACCACAGAAGGTTTCTGCATGTTTCAGCGGAGTACTCATCCCCCTGCCCTCAGTGGCGCCAAGAAGGAAGATGCTTCCCAGACCTGGCAGCCCCGTGTTTAAGCTGTGGCCACTGCAGATGGACCTGAAGCCAGGCCAGACTGTGGAGATGGTGCTGGAAGGCTGCTCCAGCACTGCCCAGGTGAGGCCCCTGCCAAGGGCTGAGCCTTCCTTATCAGATCCCCTCCACGGGGGCTTCTTCTGCAGCCTCTTGACGTTTGCTTGGGAAAAGGAGCAAGTGACTTCAAGAAACTGTTTTAAGGCCACAAGTTTCCATGGCAGCACCAGTTGCTTTCCTTGCTGGCCACCATCAGTTGCTAAGGCTTTTTTGTGTTTCCATAGCTACCAAAACCCAACTTGCTGATCCCAAAATACAGGCTGACGGAAATACTGCTCCTTCGGGCAAACAGGAGGTTACCGGTGCCATGTGCTGAGGCAGAAAGGAAGGGCAGGGAAAGTAAGTTACACTTAAGACTAGAAGCCCAGGCAGGAAGTGAATTAAACAAATCCCAAATGCTTTATTCAGGAGAAGCAAAGAGTAAAACAAAAGCTGTGTGAAAGGTGGGAGTGTCTGGGAGCAGCATCGCTTTTCCTCTGCAAACAAACGCGGGCAGAGGGCTGGTCTAGCCCCGAGTCCTGAGGGGGAAAACACAGTGTGCCAGTTCTAATGATCAGTGTGATGTCCATCCATGTGGGAAACTGTTCCCAGGGATTATTATAATTGACAACTTGACTTTTGTCAATATTTCCATAACCGCTCACCCCAGTCTCTCAGCCAGCCCTGGTGTCCCAAGGGCAGCCAGGTTTGGCAGCACCCTTGGAGTGCAGCTCAGAGGGGGAGATTTTAGCAGAGTCTTGGGGTGTTCTCCTCTCTGTGCCTTTCTTCCCAGGGGAAATGTAACTCTGCAGAGAAAATGGCAGCTAACCCTGGTGTGCATTCCCTGGCTCCAGGACCACTGGGCACACATGAGGAAGTGAATGTGAAATGTGTCTGCATGAAGCTTCTGCTGATACTGATGTTCTGAGAAAGGGTTGCCTCAATGGTAGCTTGAGGAAGACTTACTCAGTCACCTGCAGTGGGACTGTCCCTGCACAGTTCTGAGCCCAAAGGTTTCGCTGGAGAGGGAAACAGAGTGATCAGGGCACTGGTGAGGATGTCTTGCCTGGAAATCCAGAATCTGAGAGTTCAACTGTGGCTACCTGGCTCCTGCAGAGCCTGACTCCCCTGGGTGTGGGCTTTCCCTTTTCCTTGGGTCCAGAGAGATTCATAGTCCTCAGGCTGGTCAGCAGCCCAAATCTGTGACTGCATGTGCAACACAGATGACTGTCAAGTCTGTGGGCTCTGAGGAGGAGTTGGGCTGTGGTGTTCTATCAGAGGGAGGAGTGAGAAACAAAGGGAGGCATTTGGGGAAGCAAAACCATGAGAAATCAGGAAAAGGTCTTGAGTATCCAGCTTAAGCAGAGTGTTTTCCTGTGAAGTGCAAGACATCTCTGTTCCTGAGGAGGTTTCTTTTAAAACCAACTCTAGAAGGCCACAGTGCATCCTAGGAACAAGTGATCCCTTCCTTACCTGAAGGCAGGCTGGCTATTTGGGTTATTTGGCTTTTTCGCATGGATTCTTTCCCCTCTGCTTCCAGGAGAGGGTTTGCTGACACTGACCCTCCTATCACCTGTTTCCCTTAATATATGGATTTTTTTCATTTTTCTTTTTTTCTTTATTGGTTCCTACAAATTTCTGTAAGCATTATGCTTACAAGATCACCTCATTTTACAGAAACAAGGAAATAATGACTGCTGACTTGCTGGCAGAGAAACTGCTTCATCTAAGCCTTTGTCCTCGGAAAGCCTCAGCTCAGCTGTTGCACATCTCAATAACTTCCAGTTGGCTACCTAATGTTGCCCTGTCTTCATAGTCATTTAGACAGGCTAAACTATCACCCTCATTTTTCTGCTCTGCTCTATCTAACAGCTACTGCCTCCCAGATCATCTCATGCCAAGCACTCTGCCTAAGGGAACTGAAAGCATTAGAGTGAACAAGAAGTCTGTCTCTTCCCAGAGGAGAAGCAGCTGTCAGAAAGGTCCCCCCAATATTTCACCAGGTCAGTCACCTTGTCTGGACATCAAGAGAGGGAAGCCTTGAAAGTGCACTGGTGGTTCTGCACTTTTTGTGGAGTGAAGGTCACTGTAGCAAAAGCATGGGAGAAACCAGGCATGAAAATCCAAGCGGCATCTGTGCTGAAAATGTTACTGATGTGTCTGTCAGGCTTGTATGTGCTTTGGGGGTTGAAACATGTGAAATGCATTGAAAGGGGAAGGAGGTCTATGGCCACTTGAGGTTGTTTTTCCTTGTCTTCTGTTTCTGTAGCAACCCAGTGCTCTTCTGACTCTTCAGTCCAAGCCTCTGTCTTTAAAAAACATCTGCTCCCTTCCACTCAGCATTGTGCTGGACTTGAAGCAGCCATTCCTAATTTGTGATGTGAACTGGCAGCCCCTCCCTGCAGATTCCAAGGTGAGCATCTGTGGGCTCATTCAGTGGGTTGTTGGTTGTTGCTCATTTCTGTTGGGAGGTCCTCGAGTTGAGAAGTTTATTCTGTAGTCTCAGCAGTGGATCGGCCTGAGCTGCAGCAGCAGAGCTGCTGAAGGAATCAAAATCTTATCTGAATTGGTAACATCCATGCTGGCTCTAAGACACAAGAAGGGAGCAGGAAAGCAGATCGGGGCAAGCCACGCAGTAAAGATGTCTCCTGGAAAGCATCCCAGCTCTCCAGCAGCCATCCCCTTGTATTGCTGCTGAGCACAGAAACGTGAGCCTGAGAGAGTCTTGGGCCAGAGCGTGGTGCCTGCAGTCAGGCCCTCGCTGTAAAGAAATGAGGGTGAGCTGAGAAGCCCACGCTGGGGTCACGCTTTGAACGTTTACTGTTTCATGCTGTCAGACNGCTGCCCAGTACCACTGGTCATTCCAGACGGACAGCCAGGTGAACACCATAAGGTATGTGCACCTTTGCCCTCTGCTTAAAGCTCTTCTTCCTGGTGTCCTGTTTGTACTTTGCAAAGACCAAGGCTGTTTGCCTGGGATTTGACAAAGTGGTTTTCCTCGTGGAAATAACACTGGCCAGCCGTGATCAGGCTTGGAAGCTCAGGGAATAGGTGATCTCCATCAGTTTGATGCTGGTGTAACCCCCATACTGGTTCCCCCGGGAAGGAAAGCTGCTTTCTCAGACCTCTGTGGCCTGAGGCAAAGACCACCTTTAACACCTGTTAAACCACACTCACCTTCCCAAAGCAGCTCTTTGGCGTTTGACAGAGATCAGCAGGTTCTGCAGCTTTAGGAATGGCTGCAGCTGTTGGGGGGGAGCAGCTGTCTGAACACCCCTGGAAGCAGGGCCATTCAGGGCTGGGCTGTGCTTCCCAAGGCCAAGAGCAATCCCGCACTCATACTGGGGCACATCTATAAACACATTTCTGGCAGTTCCTCCTGCTGTGACCTCTCTGCAGAGTGCAGAAGTCTGGGTTGGGCACTTTTCATGACAGAAGCAAATGGTTTTTCCATAATGCCCCAGGAAACCAAGCCAAGTTAACCACTGGGCATTGAAGTGCTGCTGTTACAAAGAACGGAACTCATCCAGAAACAGTTTTGTTCAGAGGACACAGCCTCTTGGGAGCTGTAAATCAGCTATGGCTCTGAGGAGGGCTTAGGGAAGAAGCCCTGGGCACAAGAGCAGCCCATTTCCAGCTGGGTCTTATCAAATCTCAACAAGTTTTTTGTGTGGCCCTTCTTCATGCACAGCACCTTCATGAGCAGACCCTGGAATGCAGAGAAAAGTTGGCAAAAGCAGGTGGGGGGAGCTGGAGAAGAAGGAGCAGGGCTGTCAGCTCTGCTTGGAAGCCTCTGTTATCTTCTGCCAAATTAAATTAGGGTTTAATTACAAGCTAAAGGGGAAACCTAATTTTGATGCTAGAACAATGCATATATTTTATAATAACAGAGAAACAAGCACATTTCAGCGAGGTCCGCGAGGAATTAATTTCCTCTGGGGCCACTTGTTGGCCGCTTGCCTGTTTCTCTTTATTCCCATTTCTTTAGAACCAATTTAGGTTTTTGGAAGTGGGAATGCTGAATCAGTGCTCAGCTTTTAATCACCCCATCTCCCCCTCAATTGCCTTTGCTGGACCTGAGCCTGCAGGCACTTGCTCCTCCTGATGCTGAGTCACCTGAGTCTGCTGAGTTGGTGGCAGCTGAGGGTCCCAAGCATCTGGCAGGAGAGCAGCCTCTGCTCCAAAGGGTTTGGCATGGCCCCTTTGCTGGCTCTTTCCTGCTGGGGATGCTGTGACAGCTCCCTGCTCTGCTCTGCATGTTAATTAAGCAGTAATGTATTTTCTCTGCGTCCCTCAGCAGCCACCATGTGATTGTGCATGGCCCAGCTGCAAATGAAGATGGTCTCCAAGCTATTAACACCTCAAATTGCTCATCAAGAGCCCGGCAGAAGGGCAGCATGTCAGATATTATTTCTGGTCCACATTAAGCACTGTTGGTATTGTAAGTGATCAGAATAAACTAATTCAATCTGACATGATTTCAAGAGAATCAAGTATCAAGACCCAGGAAGGTGAGATCAGTAGAACTGAAGCATCCATACATCTAACCTTGCTGGAGCTCATCAGCAGAGCCTCCCAGCATCCATGAGACACACACATTTATTTTGGGCAGGAGAGAAAAATATTCTTCTGCCTGGACAAAACTCTTGTGTGCTTAGATCTTTTTCTTTCTTCCAACTGTTCAACCCATTCTTTGCTCTTCACTCTCTAGTCCCTGCTGCTGCTTTGAGCAGAGTAATGGCAGAAGCAGCAGAGTCCAGCTGTGGCTGTGGGGTTGGATGTGCCCAACCCATGCCAATCCATGCCCGTTCTCTGACACTGTGGAGCCATGAATCTCCCATGGTTACTCTTTGTCTACACCTACAGGGTTAGAGACAGACTGAGAACAGGCTCTCTTCACCCCTTGGATCTTTGATAACTCAAAGCTGAGTTAAGCCTTTGCACCAAGAGGTTTTCTGTAGCATTGGAATGGATCTTCAGAATCTCCCCACAGGAGATACTAAATCTGGAGTTCAATTCAAACATTTTGTCCTACATTTTACCTTAAAGCTTTCTTCTTGAAAGACTAATTTGTCCCCTTTCTAAGGGCAGTAACCAGCTCCTCAGCTTTCTTTGGGTTTCCCCTCAAAAGGAAGGCATTCAATACAAAGGATACACAAGGATATTCTTAGAGACCTGTGACAGAGGCTGCCAAAGGCTCATCCCCAAATGTAATTGTTCTCTAGAGCTTTCATCCTTTATTCAGGACCCATGCCTTGTGATTTGCATTGATCATTGCTGTTCCTGCATCACCTCTTTGTCCCCCCGTGCAAGATGTGTTCCCTCCCTGGGACAGAGCTAACAGGCACTGAGCAGTCCAAGTGCCAGGATGGATCAGCAGGGAGCTCTGCACCTCCGTGGCACATGTCAAACCACCTTTGTGTGTTGATCTGACATCTCTGGACAGTGGGAACATCTTGGCTACAGATCCAGGGTAATGAATTGCCAGTAGATTCTTTGGGGAAAGGATTTGTTGAGCTAAACATATAGAA
This sequence comes from Aleadryas rufinucha, assembly GCA_013397815.1. NCBI lineage: Eukaryota > Metazoa > Chordata > Aves > Passeriformes > Aleadryas > Aleadryas rufinucha. The sequence goes on from VZTH01007623.1 coordinate 8,511, forward strand.
AATTATTCTTTCCATTCAGGATTTTCTTGGCCAATTTGTTTTGAACAAGAGCCTTTCTCCTCCCAAGTGGGTCTTCCTACAGCATTAGTGATTTCTCCTGTCTCTGTCCTCTCTCATTGTATGTCCCCAGGCAGGTGTCACTGCAGGGACCCCGCGAGCCAGATCCCAGCCTTAGTGCTGACCAAAAAAACCCAATCTGTGTTATAGTTGATGGGATTTTGCTTTGTTGTTTTTATAACAAGGAAGAAATGGAAAATGCAGACAGTGAAAAAGAGTGCAAGGCAGAAATCTGACAGCAGCGCTCTGTCAGCCACTGGCGGGGAGAGGCAGGAACATTGGGAACATCCATCAGAAATGCACTTATCCCCCATGCCCCTGGTGCTGGGGACTCTCAGATGAGTGACAGTAGTGCACACCCCCTTCTTGCCCCTGGTGCTCTCAGCTCCTAAGGGCCCTATGTTTTGGGCTTTGGTAGCCCCATGGGTGCTAGTTCCGTGCTTAAATCCCCTGGGTAACTTAGAAAAGGAGGGCTGAGTTGTGAGGGGAAGGTGTTGTTGATGTGTCCCTCAGCTGCAGGAGGTTTGGCAGCAGCAGAGCAGTGGTTTGCTTGGTGTAACAGAGAGTTGGTTTCCTTTTTCTCAGAGTTGGAGGCTCTTGGAGCAAGTGCTAGGTGCTGGGCAGGGATCTCCTCTGGGGTGGCCATGTGGCTGCCATGGACAGCTTGAAGAGAGTCTCTCTACTCAGAGGCAGAAGCACTGGAGAGCTGAAGCAAGGGAGACTTGGAAATTTGCTACTTGCTTCATTCAGACAGAAAGAAAAGTAAATAAGATGCTCGCCAAGGAGGGGATTGTCAGCTGGTGTATGTTGTTACCAAGTCTGTAGTAGAGACACAAAGACAGACATGAGATGAGGGACAGTGATGCTCTGTCAGGACAAAGATGGGTGGTGATGATTTCCTATTTTCAGTGTGTCTGTGGACTTCTTTCTTTTCTGCATTCAGCAGTGATGGTCACCATGCACCTTCCATCTCTCTGCCTCTTCCAGCATGGTGCTGCTCTTTTCCCAGCTCTCTGGCTGGGAAGTCAGCCAGCCTGCCCCCTGGCCTGGGCATAGCACCTTCTGGTTGAGCTCTGGGAACACTACAGCATGTTTGAGGCAGCTTCTTCTGTCTCAGGGCTTCTACCCACTGCCACACACCTGGAGGACGTTGACTCGAGACATTGCAATGGCAGTCAGAGCCTGGAACAGCTGCATGGGAGTCACTTCAACTCTCACACTTGGGCTTGGGGAGCCTTAGCTGCCTCCTTTGCACGAGGGTGACAGACCCTAAGGGCTGTCATTCCTCACTGGACTGGGGAGCAGCTCCGGGGTGTTGGAGAGGTGAACTGAGGGTACAGGAGGCGAAGGAGAAAGCATTGCCTGGGGGAAAAGCACTGCATATCCCAAGTGCTGTCAGGTGGTTGTCTGTCTCCCTGGCTTTGTACTGTGCCATCAGGACCAAGCCTGGGAGATGTTCATGTGTCATCCATGCCCGGATCAGGCTGGGGGCAGGGAGTTAGGTGGGAATTGCCTTCTAATTTTGGAGCCAGTCAGCAAATGCTGGCTGGAAGGTGACTTCTTCTTGCTCTGCCAGCACTGTTCAGCTGCAAACCTGGGGAGCAGCCAGCTTCTGCCCTTGCTTTCTGCACATCTTCATTAGCCAAGGCTCACAGTGGAAGCCCAAGATACGTGGGCTCTGCAAAGGGCATCCCTCTCCCTATCCAAGCCACTCCATCAGTGCTGCCTGGATGGCTCCTACATGGATTCCCTCTGGGCAGGAGGTTCAAGGCCTGTTTCTACAGAGCTTTATTGTTTATGAAACAAAACATTGATGTTTCTTTTTGGTTTGTTGGTGGGAACAGCCCTCACTGCATGTGACAGTGATGCGTAAGGTGACATAATCTCCCAGACCCCATTTCTCTTAATTTCTCCATCTTTTGTCACCCTTCCTTCTTTTCCTGCTTTCTGCAAGCTGTGCATTAAACAGCTTTCCCAAGAGAAAATCCATCTGAACCCCTGGCACTTCTCTACCCAAAAGTACTGTTTCTAGTATGGCTGTGCTCTTTTCTGGTGCCTCTGTGTCTTCAGAGGGTAGCTGAGAAATCTTTAAGCTGTTAGAAGAAGAGACTCAAGCCCCCTGTAAATTTGAATCCAGTTGCCAGATCTTTACAAGTTTTTTGGTGTAAGCCTGCACTGGGGATTTTTGTGCTGATTCCTTCTAGCCCAAGGTGGTTCCTGGACAGGGAGTACAACCTAAAACTAAATCTTATGATGAGGAGCATCGTCCACATGCTCCTTGAACTCTGATAGATTGCTGTGTATTGTCTTTGCCAGCTCAGAGAACCAGTAGCAGCTGGGTTAAGGTGTGAGGACTCTGGGATGTTAGGGATGTGTCACCATTCATCTGTATGCCCTGAATGGGACAGGGAGGCAGCCAGGAGCAGAGAGAGGGGAGGGCTTCAGCTTCCAGGGAGATTGAATGGGGTTCAGCAAAGCGCTGAGCAGCCCATAGAGATGCCCATCCCAGAATTAGTGGTGTGGGATGGAGCGAGGAGGATTGACTTACTCTCCAGTGTGTGCTTCATGTAGCAGAGGGAGGTAGGAGTTCCGGGGGGTTGGGCACCCCAGGGGTCCTCTGGGCCCAGCTGCCTTGCCTTGCATTTTCAACAGTGCCTGACTCAAAGCTGTCTTTTCAGTGGCTCTGCCCTCGGGAGAGTCATTCTTGTCCTCCACAGGAAACCCTTCCAGCTGGGAGCTTGCTTTGTGTGTTCCCTCTCACTGGTGACTGTCACCTCTTCCCTGCCTGCTGGCCTCCATCACCACCCATTTGTCCCCAGCTGTCCCCAGTGTCACTTGGACCAGGTCAATCCTGTCTGGTCATCCCTTGTCCCATCTCCAGGAGCTCTGTGGGACCATTGAACTGTGAGCATATGTTCTGGGAGTATGCCTGCCTCACTCTAAGTAAAGCAGGGAGGAATTCTGATGTACCATGTGAGTGACCTTTAACAGTAACTCAGCAGCAACATTATCTCGGCTTTTACATGGGGTAAAAGCCCCACACGCCCTTAATCTGATTTCTGCCAGGGTGAGGATCCCTGCTCCTTCTGGGCAGAAGATGGATGGCAATGCCGGCATACTCAGCAGGGTGGAGCTTCAGTGTCTGATTTATTTTGGGATTCGACCCTAGGAAGTGTATTAAACTGGAGCTTTTTTTGGTTTGCTTTTCATTTTGTGCTCATTATCGTTGCAGCTTTACCTTCTCCTTCCGTGCCCCGTGGTGACCTGCTGCAGAATCCCATTTGGAGGGTGCGCTGGGCTGGGGCTTCGCTGCCTGCCCGGGATGTGCCGCATCAGCGTGGGCCGGTGGAGACACCTTCTGGGGGTTGGCAGAAGTGGTTCAGACGAGCGGGAATGTTTCCTCGTAGGTGAGGATTTCAGGACGTGCTCCTCCTTTCACGTCCCTCCTTTTCTCACCCTGCTGTTGGCCCCATGGAAGGACAGCAATGCTGGCAGGCAAGGAGCCCACCAGCCATGCTGTGAGCTTGTCCTCAGGGTTCAGCTTTTGAGATCCAGCTTCCCTCTCCTGCAGCCTTCACCCTAAGAAGACGACAGATTGAGAATCTCTTTTTCCATGGCTGGAAGCCTTCTGCTTGCCTGTCAGATCCAACCAGGAGCAGCCTGCTGCTCTCACGTGGTTATGCTCAACCAGCTCTTTGGCTTCCCACTGCTTCCTAATATTGTTAACCCTTACAGCCATACTCTTTGTGTTTTCAAACTCTCAGCACTTGCCCCCATGAAGACATCTTAAAATGGTGAGTATCCAGATCCTGGCCACAGAGACAGCTGGCACACATCTCTCCTCCTTTGCTCTCCATTACAGGAGTCAATAGTCATCTGTTTGCAGAGCTGATTTTTGAAGTAGCTGGTAAGATTGTAACTGGTGTAGATTGCTTTAAATAGCACCTCCAAATTACAGCTGTTGGGGCTTGTTTAATTTTGAACAAAGACCACAAATTGTAGTTATTGCTAGAGCTACTGATTTGTTCAGAAGGACCTTTGCCTCGTGTCTGATGGAGAAGCATTTTTCTGTCTCATAGAGAATCAGGAGCTCCCCTGATGCTTATAAATCCCGTGGATGCTGTGAAAAGCATGAGGAAGGAGAAGGCTTAATGGCTTCTGTCATCTGTAAAATCAGTGCAAGTCAGAATAACCGCAGTAAAGTCAGTGGAGACTACTTCCAGGGCCATAACTTGTCAAGAGAGGGAAGTACAGCTGCCTAAAGATGATCTGTACAAGGACCTGCTGTGCCAGCCTGCATTGCTGATTGTGGATGGCCCTGGTCCAGCTCACCTTGGACCAAGTGGCTGAGGAGCTTTAGCGCCTGCACCCCGAACAATTAGATGAACTACATCCTATAGGAATACTCTGGGAGAGGCATGAGCCATGCTGGATGAAGCCTGAGGGGCCTCAGACCCTCCTCTGACTTTTCTTCTTGACACTGATGGTACAGTTGAGGTCTGTGGATTTCAGCAGGAGCTGAGGACTGTCAGTGAACTCAAAAATCAGATCTTGCAAACATCCTTGAGCTGTCCGTGGCTTGCTCAAAAGTGCCCTTTCAGTCTGCATCCGATTGCCTGGAGGAAAAATTCAAAGTGCATTGTGTAAGGCCATTTAAACACCTCCTGGGTGTATGGTCTCTGGTGCTTTGTCCTGGGATCACCTAGAAAGAGTTGGTGCTTTGTTGGGAGGTTGGTTTTCACCCAGTGCCCTGGCTGTGCCTCACAGGCAGTCCTCTGTGTGGTCCCTGGGGGCCTGGCCAAGGATGCTGCACATGTGGTGCCATGCCCCAGGGAAGCAGTCTCGGCACTGCTGAGTGTCCAGGAGTTGGCCTCGATGATCCTTGCGGGTCCCTTCCAACACAGGATGTTCCATCAAACTCTTGCATTTAATGTGGAGGGGTGGTGGTGGCTTCTGGTGCGTGTCCTTGGTGCTGACAGGGACCTCGGGCACCATCATTACCTCTCTGTCCTGACGTTGGTGGCTCTTATGCAGCCTGAGCTGGCAGGGTCGTGTCATCCCATGTGACTCTTCACATGTGGTTTGCAGAAGCAGTGTGATTTCTATCTGCTCTATTTTGGGAGGTGGGTGTGGGAAGTGGTGTAAAGCTGTGTCCCAAGAAGGCTCAGAAACCACCGCACAGGCTGAGACTTTTTTTTGGTAACATCTCGGAGGCTGGGACCAGTAGGTATCATAGGGTTGTCCTGGCCCTCGTAGGAAAGATTCCTCTCTCCCTGGTGTCAATCCACCTGTGCTCCCATTAAATCCCCACATTAATTCCTGGATGTGTTTTGTCTCATGTGAGAAGTGTCTGGGTTGGGTCAGAGCAACCCAGAGAGGTTGACAGTTTATTGTCAGTCCGTCCAGCTCCAGGCTGACCTGCTTCTGTCAGGAGGCTTAGTGTCAGCTCCACAGTGCTGGTGGAAGCACTTCCACAGCCCTTTGGCCCCTCTCTTTTGGGATGAGTCCTCTCTGCAGGACGAAGAGATGCTCTCTGCTCCTTTCCTTCCTCCTTGCATTCCCAGCCTTGGCCTGGAGTGTTTTCCTGTGAAGTGCAAGACTTGTTTCTGAGGCGGTTTCTTGTAAAACCAGCCCTAGGAGGTTACAGGACATCCAAGTGGGACATCCACAGCTTCCCTGGGCAGCCTGTGCCAGTGCCTCACCACCCTCACAGGGAATAATGTTTTCATAATATCTAAACCTACTCCCTTTCAGTTTGAAGCCTTCCCCCTTATCCTGTCATTACATGCTCCTGTAAATAGTCTTGCCTCATCTTCCCTGTAAGTTCCCTTCAGGTACTGGAAGGCTGCAATTAGGTCACCCCAAAGCCTTCTCTTTTCCAGGCTCAACAATCCCAATTCTCTCAGCCTTTCCTCATGGGAGAGCCTTTCCTCATTTTTCCTCATTGATCAACTCAGTGGCCTCCTCTGGATTCACTCCAGAGGTGAAGAAGCATTTGCTGTGTCACAGCATCGTGGGGAGAGAGACAATAACACAGATAATGCAAGTGCTGTTCACCCGCGTGTTCATTTCTCCCACTGTGCAAATGCCTTCCACAGAAATCCCTTTGCCGGGGCGAAGGTAAGTCTCTGGCTTGCATCTTGGCATTTAACAGCGTGGCTGACGGCCAAGAGCCCGTGTGCTGCGTGTTTTTGTGTTCAAACGAGCAAGCTCAGCCGCTCCTGTGGCGGGTGTGAGCCGGCCGGAGGCTTTGCCCCGTGTCCTGTGTGCTGTGTCCGCGGTGTCCGTCCAGGCCCCGGCCCAGGCCCCTCCTGCCCGCTGCCCCCAGAGCCGGAGCGCTCCCGGCGCCAGCCCCGCTTAGGGCGCGCCCGTGTGGCCGAGCGCCGCCACTGCAGCGCCCACGGGCGGCCTTTCCGCGGGCACGGCGCTCCCCCGCCGCCCTCAGGGGCCCGGCACGGCCTCGGCCCCGGCACGGCCTCGGCCGCCCTGTCCTGTCCTGCCCTGCCCCGCTTGCTGTGGAGGCAGAGTTCGGCTGCTGGGCCCAGGGCACGGCATGCCCGGTGTGGGACCCCCGAGCGCAGCCCGGCCTTTGCACAGCCGCTGGGGCTGCGGATGGGAGAGCGGGTCCCTGCGGCTGAGCGATCCTTCCTGAGCCACTTTGTAAAGCAAGCGAGGGTGTTTCTAGAGGTGATACTGGTTTTTAATCTGTAAGCACAATGTCTGCTGCATTTGTTAGTTCATGAATTTTTTTTTAAGGTGTTGGTATTTCCTCACCTTTTCTGTCGCAGCCTCTTCTAAAGATACTTCAGTATATTTGTATCTCACAGTGACATTTACCACATATGCCTGGTTTCCTTTCACAAATACTAGGTCTTGTTTTTGTAACTAATTGTTCTTATCTGTTATATGTGGTTCCTGGAACACTACCCAACCTTTCATTTAGCTTTGTTTTATAGCATTTTGCAGATGTAGTTGTGCCTTTTAATTCTCGCAGTGGGCTGTGGTTTCTCAGGACCAGGGTCTTGCTGCCTGTCCTGCAGAGACAGGAGGACGGTCACACCAGCCTCGCCACTGAGCGCACCTTGGAGCGGCTCCATCTGTGCCTCTGAAACCAGAGTCAAACATGTTCTCTTTGTCACAAGTCTCAGAGTGTCTGTGGGATGAGTGACCTGTACAGAAGCAGCTGCCAAAACACAGCTCCTGGGAGCTGATCCCCAGCTCCACGTGCACCCCTTGGCAGCACAGGCAGAAGACCACCAGCTCCAGGTTCTCCTTAATGCACCAGATGCATTTGCCTTCCAAGGGGCCAATGGGAGTGGGGTCTGTCCAAATGCTCCTGGACCTATCCCTGCAAAAAGAAGCACAAAGAGCACTCCATGAGCAGGATGAGCAGTGCCTGGATGCTTCTAAGGTTCCTGCCCGTGTCCTGCCTGCTTCTTGTTTGGTTTCAGCCTCATGCTGGCAGGGTCCAAAAGGAACATTTCTGCTTTGCCATCATGCTCAAATGAGAAATGCACCTCTGCCCCCAAGGGGGAGATGTTAATGGTTATCTTCTTGCAGCTGCTGGGACAGTTCTGTGTGTTGTACCTGTCCATAAAAAGGGGAAAGGCTGCAGAGGAGACTGTTGCTTTTAGCACACATCGAGGAAAGCACCACGTGTCGGCAGCAGGAGGTGGCACTGGAAAACCACAGCCTAACAAACAGGTGAGGAAAAAGGATCCCAGTCAGGGGCACAGGGCACAATATGTGTGCTCATCCTTGCATTACTTTGATGCCTCCACATCAGAAGCCTGATGATGTACAGGCCACTTCAAGAGAGTTTTACACAAAATAAATTCAAAAGTGCCTGGCAAAATAACAGTGCACCAGGCACATGGGTTCTTTCCCTTTCTTTCTTGGGTTGCCTTGCCTGCAGGGAAGGTTTTTCCCTATAGAAAGACTTTTGAAAAGATGATTTTAAAATAGTTTAGCTTATCTCTTTCAGAATAGTCGTGAGACTGCCTTAGATTTCATAGGTTAGCTCAAAATCTGAGGGAAGGAAATAGAAAGGGTCAGTTCCCAAGGAGAATGTGAAAGATAACAAATCACCACACCTCTTGGGTGTGGAACTGAATTTGGAATGAAAGGGTTAAAGGGGCAAACAGAAGTCCCAGCCTATACATCAGCCTGGCTAAAGACCCTCTTCAGTTTTTAAACTATTTTGATTGAATGTCTCTGGGTTGTCAAAATACCCTTAGCCCTCCAGAGCTCCCATGGAGAAAATAACTTAATTTCAAATGTCATTTAAAAAAAAAAAAAAGGGAGCGATATTAAAAATAGAAATACACCAGCAGTTACAACAACATTTTTAGGCAGACTTTATCCAGCAGTGAGGATGCAATGTAATTACAGGAAATGTAATTCCCACTGTGATTTCTCTGCAGGTTCCCCTCTGACACAAACATAGTAGCAGGTCAAATCATAAAATCTTAGCACGATTACAAATTAGTGAAAGGTTGACACGTACTGGGTTGCATGGCAACATTTTGGTAGCGTGGGGGGGCTACAGGGGTGGCTTCTGTGAGAAGCTGCCAGAAGCTTCCCTGATATCTGACAGAGCCAATGCCAGGTGGCTCCAGGATGGAACCATTGCTGGCCAAGGCCAAGATTTTGGTAATGCCACAGGAAGAGAAGCTGGGTGGCCAGGATACATCCCTGGAAAGGGATTTCTCTGAAAGACATTTCAGTGACTAGAGAGTGAAGAGGAAAGAATGGGTTGAACAGCTGGAAGAAAAAAAAAAAAAAGATCTAAGCACACAAAAGTCTTGTCCAGGAGGAAAAAAAACCATTTTTCTCTTCTGGACAAAATAAATGTGTGTGTCTGATAGATGCTGGGAGGCCCTGCTGATGGGCTCCAGCAAGGTTAGATGTATGGATGCTTCAGTTCTACTGATCTCACCTTCCTGGGTCTTGATACTTAATTCCCTCAGTGTCAGACTGAATTAGTTTATTCTGATCACTTACAATACCAACAGTGCTTAATGTGGACCAGAAATAATATCTGACATGCTGCCCTTCTGCCAGGCTCTTGATGAGCAATTTGAGGTGTTAATAGCTTGGAGACCATCTTCATTTGCAGCTGGGCCATGCACAATCACATGGTGGCTGCTGAGGGACGCAGAGAAAATACATTACTGCTTAATTAACATGCAGAGCAGAGCAGGGAGCTGTCACAGCATCCCCAGCAGGAAAGAGCCAGCAAAGGGGCCATGCCAAACCCTTTGGAGCAGAGGCTGCTCTCCTGCCAGATGCTTGGGACCCTCAGCTGCCACCAACTCAGCAGACTCAGGTGACTCAGCATCAGGAGGAGCAAGTGCCTGCAGGCTCAGGTCCAGCAAAGGCAATTGAGGGGGAGATGGGGTGATTAAAAGCTGAGCACTGATTCAGCATTCCCACTTCCAAAAACCTAAATTGGTTCTAAAGAAATGGGAATAAAGAGAAACAGGCAAGCGGCCAACAAGTGGCCCCAGAGGAAATTAATTCCTCGCGGACCTCGCTGAAATGTGCTTGTTTCTCTGTTATTATAAAATATATGCATTGTTCTAGCATCAAAATTAGGTTTCCCCTTTAGCTTGTAATTAAACCCTAATTTAATTTGGCAGAAGATAACAGAGGCTTCCAAGCAGAGCTGACAGCCCTGCTCCTTCTTCTCCAGCTCCCCCCACCTGCTTTTGCCAACTTTTCTCTGCATTCCAGGGTCTGCTCATGAAGGTGCTGTGCATGAAGAAGGGCCACACAAAAAACTTGTTGAGATTTGATAAGACCCAGCTGGACATTGGTGTGCGGGTGGGAGAGCAGGTCACTGTGGCTGAGTGATCCTGAACACCTTCCCCACCCTTCCTGAGGCACTTTGTAAAGTAAGTGAGGGTGTTTTTAGAGATGAGACTGGTTTTTAATCTGTAAGCATGTCAGAGTGCTTGGCATGAGATGATCGGGGAAGCAGTAGCTGCTGTTAGATAGAGCAGAGCAGAAAAATGAGGATAGTTTAGCCTGTCTAAATGACTATGAAGACAGGGCAACATTAGGCAGCCAACTGGAAGTGTTTGAGATGTGCAACAGCTGAGCTGGGGCTTTCCAAGGACAGAGGCTTAGATGAAGCAGTTTCTCTGCCAGCAAGTCAGCAGTCATTATTTCCTCTTTGTTTCTGTAAAATGAGGTGATCCTGGGTGATTCCCCGGGGTGTATTAAGCTATTTTATGCTATGGGAGTGATTGGAGCCGTTATCCAAGAGAAGCCCAGTTCCTCTGTCCTGGTACCTGTGCAGTGGGGCTCTGACCTGGCCTTCCCCACCCCTTTAGTGCCTGAATTTGAATGAGGGAAGTCAGCTTCCTGCCCTAATAAGAAATTCATTTTTTAATGTCCTTGGAAATAATTTTTAATGATGATGGTGTTGATTTATTTTTGCCTTCTTGCTTTTGTACTGTTTTCATGCTGTGCTTGTGCTTGTTGCATATGTCTCATATCACTGCAGCCAGGGGATTTGCCATGTCTCATCTGGTGCATCATTATTTTCCTGCTGTACTGCACAATTCAATCAAGTGAAATGTTTTTAAACTGTTATTCTGGAAGGCTCTGTCTCTGTGAAGCAGATTCCTCTTGTGAATGGCCCTAAATCAGCTGGGAGGGAGAGGGGTGAGGGGGGGGCTCTGTTGTGGGGTACAGGAGCACCTGTGAGGGAAAACACAGTGGGTGTTTTGCTGCATTGCTTGCCCAGTGGGAAATGGGTTGGTGCCAGCTGAAATTATTTCTGTGCCTCTTCTGCAGCCGCAGAGAACTAAAGCCAAAAGCCTGACCTTCGCTGTCAGTGGAGAGGGGCATCTGCCTTGGGTGAGGGTCCTGTGCCCAGGCCTTCGTAATAGGAGAGGGGACCCTGTGCTGTGCTTCAAGAGGCACCCGCTGGGTGATTCAGGGAAGCTCCCTCTGATCCTTTGTAATGATGGCATTGTACCTGTCCGGGTGAGGACCTGCTCAGGGAGTGCTCTGGTCTGGGAACCAGTGCTTGTCCCCTGGAGAAAAGGTGCCCCAAAATATGGCAGACCTGGGAACAGGTCTCAGAAATTCTTTTTAGGCAAATGACGGACTTCTGCTCTCCAGGAAGGGAGTTCTTTGTGGAAATGTGATTTTCTGACCAGTCTGTCCTCTTCAGCTGAACACAACACAGGAAAGGTGGTGTGGGATTTTCTGCCCTGTCTCTCAACTCACATTTTGTTCTCATGGGCATGTGTGATGTCCCAGTTCCATTAGATTGTATTTGATCCCTGTTTACTACCTTTTAATTAAAACTTGATTGTGGTTTAATTACATTCTTCACGTTTCTTTTACTACTTTTTTTTTTTCTGTCTGATTTTACTTGACCTTTGTGCTGAGTGCTGTGTTTGAAGCGGGGAGGCGTGCTGGGTTCCCCGTGCTGGACCAGTGGCACTGTGGTGTCAATCCACGTGCCATCCTGTACTCACTCCTGTGTTATTGTGCTCTATGTTCCCTTTTCTCAGTTTATTTTGAGGACTTTTGTGGTGAAGGTAAATGCATTAACCGTGAAGTGTGATCATCCACAGAGGGAAAATGTGTGCCCTGCTCTTGACTTGGCCAAGCAGCAGCCACGTTAGACAACGTTTTCTTCCTTGGGCTTTCTGTCCCCCAAGCTTTTCTTGTGGACTCTTTGCAGGGTTTCCTACTAGAAAGTTGTAGGAAGCTTTTCTGGTCTTCTAGACATGGCAGGTTTAGTTGTGGGGGATTATCACCACATCAGTGGACTCTCTGAGGTCTTTGCTGCACGTGTGAAAGTACCAGCCTGAACAAAGGTAGCCCTTGAGCCCATAGCCAGCCAGCAGAAGCCAAAATTCCTCTTTGGCTCAGCTTGCCATATGGCAGGAGCTGGCTGGAAGCAGATGGAATGAGAGTTGGGCATCAGCCCTGCAGAAAAGGCTCCATGTTACGGGAAGTGGCATCTTCTGTTCCTGCTTTTCTCTATCAAACCTCAGATAAATCCACAGTGAGGTGCAGATTCCTGGCACAGCTGCTCGCCACATCCATCCCTTTTGCTGTCAATCCTGCCCTTGCCAGTAATTCCAGTTTAGTCTGGACTCTCTGGTTCTCCCTAGGTGGGACACCTCCATGCTGGATGTGCCAAGGGCATCACAGGGACCTTGACATTAGATGTCCCAGTCACCTTCAAAAGGCACCCTGTGACGTGTGAGGTGGCCAGATCCCTGTTTGGGATCTGGCCACAAGAGGGGGAATCCTTTGGCCAGGAGACGTTTAGCCACGCACAAACAATCGGCCTGTGCCACAAGCTGGAGTGCTGCAGCCTGTGCCGATACCCCCACGCCTTGAGGCTCAATCCTCACCCACCGAGGAGCACCAAAGCATTCGATCCAAGTATTTCACTGGCACTTGAGGGGAGTTTTTAATAGGTATAGCTGGGTACATTTACCAGTATCTCCCTGTGTGTCTGTGTAGGTGCATGTGTGAGTTGAATTTAAACACTTTATAGATAATTGAGTGACTGTTGCGGTTATAGCTACAGCTGTCGAATCACTTTGTAAATGTTAAACTAATCAACGATTAAGTGCTGCTAAATCCTTTTAGACAAACCCGTGACCAGAACCGGGACTGTGCCTCCTCGGGCTACCCGGGCGAGGGCGTCTCTCCCTAATGACGCTCTCGTTAATGACCCCAGGGGTTAATGAGCCGGCGGTGCAGCGTGTCTCCGCGCCGCGAGGGGGCGCTGTGCGGCGGGGCGGGCTCACGTGTGCGCACCGCCCGCCGGGGTCACGTGGCCGCGCCTCCCGGTTGGGGTCACGTGGCCGCCGGTGGCGGCGGCGGGGCCATGAACGCGGAGCGGGACCTGTCGCCGCTGACCCCCGGCGTGGTGCGGGCGCTGACCGACAAACTCTATGAGAAGAGGAAGGTGGCGGCCCTGGAGATAGAGAAGTGAGCGGCGGGAGCCACGGGGAACCGGGAGGGCGGCGGGAAGGAGGGCGGTGCCGGTGCGGGCGGCCCCGGGGCTGGGGTCAGGAAGCCCGGCCCGGCGCCCCGGGGGAGGGCGAGGAGAGGTGTTGCGGTGCTAGGGCTCCCCGCGGCCCCGGGGTGGCGGGAGCCGACCCGTGATGCTTGGGTGGGTCCAGCCGTACACCGGGCGGCGGGAGGGAGCGGCCCGGCTTCCCGGTGGGAGCTGGGGACTGCGGGGGTGGCGGCCACCCCGGGACGTCCGGGGTACCGGGGCTGCTGGCCTGGGACCCTGCGGGCCCGGCAGCCCCGGGAAGGGGCTCAGGTGACACGGTGACCCTGTCGGGGACAGCGCCGTGGGCGGTGCTCGGGCAGGAGCGATCTCTCCCAGAGCTGCTGCCTGTCTCCCAGCCCCATCCCACCGGCCACTGAGGTTTCTCCCCGAGCGCGTCAGCTCCTGGGTGCCAGTGGGGACCCGCTGGCTCTGGGCGCATCCCAAGAGCCCCTGACAGAGGCTCGCTCTGACGGTGGGTGCCCAGTGCAGTTGCACAGCCCTATGCGAGGTGAATACATGAGTGGCATCGCTGTAGGAAATGCACTGCTTGCTCTGCTGCGACACCTCCAGAGTCCTGGTGCCATCCCACTTCTCCCCCGAGGGTTCACCCAAGCTTGTCCCGTGCTAGATCCTGGCTAGGTGGGAAGCGTTGCTGTCACCCCTGGCCATCGGGTTTTGCCCTTGGTTCTTCCTATGCACGGCTACTATTCCAGCAGATCTCGGGCCTTCATTTCAGAGCATCCCAGGCAAAGGTCTGCAGGCACCTTCTGATGTGGCCATGCCCCTCTGGTGTTGCTTATACGTGTTCCCTGCCCATCTTCTCACCCTCACTGTGCTCGGCCACAGCTTTCCCTGGGAAGGACTGAGCTCAGCTTCCACAGGAAATGTGAAGCATCGCCTCAGGGTGCAGCCCAGCGCAGGGCTGGGAGTGATGGTCTGAGCTGGTGGGTGAGTTTTGGGTGGGAGATGTGGCCACAGTGAGCCTGCAAGGGGAGCAGTCAGGCACTCGTGGCAGTCGGTGACATGGGGATGGAGTTGCTCTGTGGAGGGTTCAGTGAGGGATGTGGGAACTGCCTGCCTCAAATGCAGAGGGTGCTGTGTGAGAGGTCAGCAGAGAAAAATGGCACCTGTGACAAGGGTGAGTGTGTGCTTTGGTAGAAACCCAACCCAGTGAGCCCCTTCTGCTGTTCTGTGTGTTTACTTTTCTCTCATTTTCTCTCTTTGTTATGGGAATAATTTATCGTAGGTGGGTTGCGGTGTTGCAGGATGGGATTTTTGCAATGTCCTCATAACTCCAGGCTCAGAGGTACTTCAGTAACCCCTTTGCTGCACTGTGAGGGGTGATGCTCTGTGCCTTATCCAAGCAGCTCTGTTCCAGCTTACTCTGCCCTGGGATTAAGGGTTTGTGCTTGCCTTACACTAACCAAAGTCTGCTTTGGAGTCAGGCAGTTCATCTGATCGAGCTGGAAGTACAACTTGGGGAGAGTGTGAGGAGGAAAAAGGCAAGGGCCAACCTTTTCTACAGATTTCACAGGTTTAGTTCATCCAAAACCCATCACAGAATGGCCCCAGCAGCACCACTCCCATGTCCATGGCATCAAGCCAGGAGGGACTTGCTGCCTCTTGACTCAGGAGCCTCCTTATCCTTAGGCTGGTAATGCAGGAGCAGCTCCTGCTGCTTGCAGGCTCTGATGCTGCACTTTCTGCCTCATTAATTAAATCTTGAGTGCTTTAAACTCGTGAAAGAAGTCTGTAAACTTATTCCTGTTCAAACAAAGCTCCGTCTGTGAAATGTAGGCAGTCGAATGATCACCCCAATGGTCTGTCTTGCTCAAGCTCAGTGTGTTTCTCTTCTTGGAGCAGGACTGGAAATGGAGCCATTATCTCTAAAGCAGCAGTCTCTGAGTGTGGATCGGACTGTAACTGTTGGAGAACTTGGCTTTGGAGTAGGGAGAGTAAGGGAGGGGCTGCCTGGTGCCCCCACAGCAAAAGGGAGCAAATGCTTTTCACAGAGCAAGATGAGAGCAGAGCTGGTGTTCATAATTTTGGGGAGAAAAAGTTCATAAATGTCTTCTGTAATGATTTTCCTGGATCATGAAGTGCGTGAATGGCCGGTGGCACCTGTTTGGGAGTGCGAGATTCATATGGTGCCACAGAAACCCTGTATGGAGTTAGGCAGTGAAAGCTTTTGCACCTTTATTGACAGTTAAGGTAAAGATGATTATTTATGCAGAGTTTTTGAGGTGCCTAAGTCCGCATTATGGATAGAAATGTAAGCAAAAAGGAGGGAAAGAGCGCTGCATTGGCCGGGAATCGAACCCGGGCCTCCCGCGTGGCAGGCGAGAATTCTACCACTGAACCACCAATGCTCCAGCTGCCTGTACAGCTGCCTGCACAGCTGCCTGCACAGCTGCCTGTGCCTCCCTGCCTGGCCAAGGGCTCTGCCAGCAGCAAACTGGGGCTGAAGAGCTGGGTGGGCAAGCTGGGACCTGGAAGCAGTTCTGTAGGCAGGAGCAGGGATATGGGTGTCTCCAACCACAGCTGATGTGTTAATTATCTCTGGGTAATGAGCTGCAAGTTCCTGGGGAGGAGCAGATATTGTATACGAAAACTATGTTGGCTTTTTGTTAAGTCTTGGGCTGTTTAAGAATATATTGAAATATACTGTTGGCAGTAAAGTTAAATATATGGGATGTTAGCTGAAGCACTCTATGGGTAGCTGGAAGGGTCCAAAACCATGGCACTGTGTGTGGGTCTGGTGGGCAGCAATTCCCTGCCAAGCCGTCAACACTCTGGGTGTGTGCTGAGCTCTCATTCTGTGCCATGCTGGGGGTAAATGACCCTGATAACCTGCCCTGTTGGAGGGGGTGTGTGAAGACTGGTAACTTCTCTGCAAGCACACGGCTGCACTGGGCTGGCCCTTGAGAGCACATCTTGGGCTTAGAGTTTGTGAATGGTGTAGGAGGCTGCAGGCTGGAGCAGCAGGAGGGCAGGGAGCGGCTGGTGAATGTGAGCAGGGAGGAGGGGAGAGCTGTGGTTTCGCTTTTGGGTTCCTTCAGCATTCCACATTTCAGTACTGCTTTCTCTGGTGCTTGTTGTGGCTGAAAGTCCCTGTCTCTGACACCAAGCCCCTCAATGTTTGTATCAGGCAGAACCTAAACCTCCCTGTGTGCCTTCTGCTCCTCTCCCCAGGCTGGTGCGAGAGTTTGTGGCTCAGAACAACACATCCCAGATCAAACACGTGATCCAGATCCTGTCACAGGAGTTTGCGCTCTCCCAGCACCCCCACAGCCGGAAAGGGGGACTCATTGGCCTTGCTGCTTGCTCCATTGCCCTTGGCAAGGTAGGTATGGTGGGGTTTTTGGCTTCTGCAGGTTGTGATGAGAGAACAGCAGCTCCTCTTGGGTCAGTGTGATGGGGAGACTCAGGCTGGTGGCCCTGCAGCTCCCCGGCTCCCTCCTGGCATTGCAGCCTACATCTGGGTTGTGTTTGAGTCTTCCCAGCACACCCAGCCACAGCCTTTGGGCCCAGGAGCACTTTCTGGCCCGGGTTACATCTTGGCAGCTGCCTAGATGTGGTTAAAGGGCTTCTGTCCATCTTCAGTCTGCAGCAGCAGGATTAGACTCAGCAGGCTAGGTGCTAGTTTGTGTTAAAAGAGCTGACAAGAGTTGCAGCCCTTCCATTTCCTGCTGTGCACTGCTGATGCTGGCCCACACAGAAATCCATCCCTGGCTCTCTCTGCCCTGCAGGCAGGAGATGAGGCAAATGCCCAACAAACCTGATCGCTTCTCACTGTACCTGAATAATAAAATTCAAAATTCATTAGTAAATCCTGCCCGGCATAGGTGCACTAAAGCCATCACAGGCCTGAATATTTGCAGTGTGTTCCAGGGCAGCGCCATCTCTTCCCTCTCACTGTGGCATGGTCCTTAGCTAACCAGTCTCCCTGTGCCCCCAGGACTCTGGGCTGTACCTGAAGGAGCTGATCGAGCCCGTGCTGACGTGTTTCAATGATGCTGACAGTCGACTGCGGTACTACGCCTGCGAGGCTCTCTACAACATCGTCAAGGTGGCCAGGGGCTCTGTCCTCCCGCACTTCAACGTGCTCTTCGATGGCCTCAGCAAGGTAAGAAGCTTCCTCTTAACCCTCATGTGCTTTTTGAGGACTAGTCCTCATCATCTCCAAATCAAACCAAGTTGTCCAAGGTTTTCTTTCCAAGCAAACTGATTTACTTTGACCCAGACAGGTCTGAAGGACAGAGTCACAGAATATTCTGAGTTGGAAGGGACCCACAAGGATCAGCAAAATGAGCAGTTTCTACACAGTAGCCACTGATACTGTGGGTATGAAGTTGACTGTCAGATACCTTGTTCTCTGTCCTCACCTCCAGGATGTATTCTCCTGCTCCATGTTGAATGGTACTAGGAAATGAGACTGAGAGAACTGCTGCAGGCAAGGTGGCTCTGCAGCACTTTGGCTTTGTGGGGTCTGTAATGTCAAAACTATGTCTGTGTATGTCTGCCTTTGCAGATTTTCACTGGTAAGCTGCATTTCTCTGTTCCTTGGGAGTGTGACTGCTGGCCCATGAAAACCTGCATAGCTGGGGGAGGTGATGTATGCTTGATCTCCCCCTTAGGAAGTCTCTCAGGAGAATTTTTTGGAGCCTAATGAGAAGTTGGAGATAAAGGGACTTCTGTATGTCTGTCCCTGTATTGTCAAAGGAGAGTAACAGTCCTGTGAGCCTGTTGTGAGCTGCCCTGCAGAGCAGGGAGCAGACCTGGGACCCACTGTTGCAACGTCTCTTTGTTTCTGTCTTTCACAGCTGGCTGCTGATCCTGACCCAAATGTCAAAAGTGGCTCTGAGCTCCTCGATCGGCTCCTCAAGGTATTTTTGCTCTCCAGCTGAGAGTCCTTGGTGCAAGCTGGAGGCATGTCCTGGCTGGGGACATGTTAGTCCCTGAGGCTGCAGCTGCTAAAGTCATCCCACCTCAATTCTGTGGCTGCTGTCAGAATATTTCTTTCTCTCACTGACTGCAGCCTCTTTGATCAAGGCTCTGGTAGCCTTCTCAGGCAGCCGGATATAGGGCCTGGGTGGGTTGTCTCAGTGGCATGTATGCATTCATCTCGTGGGAGCTGGTGGAAGCAAGGTTTGAGTCTGAGGGTTGCAGTGCTGTGCCAGGCAGCAGAAGGGCTGTTCCTCTGCTCTCCCTCCCTTGCCTAAGGGAGTCGTGATGTGAGTGGAGCTGCTGCTGCTGCTTCAGGGTGTGGGCTTGGTTCCCGTTCCTGTTCTGCCTGCTGACGGTCTTTTACTGCCACAGACCTCTCAGTTCCTTTTCTGCTGCTGTTCAAAGGTGAGCAGCTCCCTGCCAGGTCCTGCCCTTGCTCCTTATTATCACAGCAGTTAACCCAGTCTCCTGCTGCAAACCTTCCTACTGGGAGATCTGCTCCACTGCACCAGGCCCAGGGACTCAGCCATGCAGCAAAATCCACCAAGCGTGTGGAAAGAGCTGTAAAAGGAAGTCAGGGGACTCTCCCACCCAAATCCACGTGGCTACATCAGAAGTGCTTGCTCATGTGTGCAGCACAGCACTGAGGCATGAATCAGAGAAGAATTCCCAGCTTCCTGTTCAGCCAGGCTGGCACACAGCAGGCAAGAGCATCCCTCTCTGGGTCCTGCTCAGCATTAGTCTCTGCCTGAGGGGGATTGCCAGCTCATTGCCTGAATAAACTGCATGATTCCTTCTCCCCAGGTCTCCTGATCTGCAGACTCATGCTTGTTATCTTTTTCCTGTCACGTGCCTTAAAAATACAGGGCGGGAGGGCTGCTGCATGGACGTGTGTTGTTAGCCATCCTAACCCCCTCTGCTTGGGCTCTGCAGGATATCGTGACAGAGAGCAACCAGTTCGACCTGGTAGGCTTCATCCCACTGCTGCGGGAGAGGATTTACTCCAACAACCAGTACGCCCGCCAGTTCATCATATCCTGGGTAGGTACACGGGGTGCCACTGTGCCTGCCAGTCTGAACTCCAGAACACTGTGTCCCATCAGCTTCCCATGTCCAGGCAAACTGCAGATATCCACGGTGATGTGTGAGCTCCTGGACTTACCTGAGCAGGTTTTTAAGCCAGCAGAGTTTACCTGCTTCTTTAAAAGGCCAGATCCCTTTTCACCTTGTTGTTGCAGTCACAGTGATGTGGCACTGCACTTCTGCCAACCTGTTCAAGATGTTGCACACCAAGTGAGAAAGTACACTTAAAGTGTTGCTTGTATAAATAGACACTGTGCTCTAGAGGTTACAGTTTCCCAAGGGGTAGTGCTAGGCTGCTTTCCATCATGCAGAGGTGATGGAGAGATGTTGCTCTCCAGGAGGCAAGGGATTTCCACTTGCTCTCTCCTTTCTGTGCAAGGCAGGAGCTGTTGGTGCCTGGCTGCAGTCTGGGGAGATGTGTTCCCCTGTGCTCTCTCTCTCAGCCATACTGTTGCCATCCCAGGTCTGCCTGGATGCATCTTGGTAGTCATTCCCGATCCCTGCTTTGTCTTGCTATGGTTGGAAATGTAACACTGCTGCAGGCTGATTGCTTGCTTGCTTGCTGTGCTAGCGAAGCTGTTTCCCAAGATGGGCAACTCCACAGTATCCTCTTTTACTTCCCCCCCATCCCACACAGCTCAGCTCTGAATTCCTCAGTATCCTGCCAGATTTGTGCTGGTGATGTTAGTTGGCATCTCCAAAACTCACCTCTTCTTTTGTATTCCTCCCTGATCTAGATCCTGGTCTTAGAGTCCGTGCCTGATATCAACCTCTTGGATTACCTGCCAGAAATCCTAGATGGACTCTTCCAGATCCTGGGAGACAACAGCAAGGAGATACGGAAAATGTGAGTGTGGAGGCTGGCTGGGCATGAGGGCTGTGTCATGTTCGCTGTTCATCCACCCCACTTTTGCTATTGGTTTGCAACTCTTGTGTGTAACTGCAGTGAAGCTCCATGTGTGTGGTTGGGCAGTGGATCAGAGTGTCCTTGGCAAGGGCCTCCCCCATCCCATGGCCAAGGAGGATGCCATACTCTATACTGGGGGGCAAACTGTTTTGGCTTGGTTGAGTTGTTGCCTTCCCAGCACCCAATGTCGGAGCCACAGAGGCTCGTGTGTGATTCTGGGATGGGCATGAGCTCTCTGAAGAAACTTGCAGCATGGCAGCCTCTCTTGGCAAGGCAGAGCTCCAGCCCAGCATCTCCTGGGTGGAGAAGAGAAGCAATTATTGGGAGCTTGCTCCACAGATACATGCTGGTCCCAAGACAGAGGCATTTTGAAGTACAGGAATGTCTGCGTGTTCTCAGGGAGGTCAGAGGATCTTGGCATTTTATGCTGGGAGAGAGTGGCTGGACTGGTGTTGTAGGGCATAAGTAAGTGGTGAGACGGCCCTGGGTCTCTCCTGCTTCCAGGCCTTTGTGGATCCTCCCTATATCTATTTTTTTCCAGCATCCCCATGTCAAGGAACAAGCACTGAAAGCTTTGGCTGTCACCTGCCCTGCTGCTTCTCATCCCAGGCACCTCCATATCCACAGAGCCTGGGTGGCTGTGGGGGAGTTGTGGGAAGCTGGAGGGGGCTCTGGGCTGCCATCATCTCTGTCCTTGCAGCTGTGTGCAGTCTCTGCTGTGGGGCAGGGTGAGCTTGTCAGCCTCATCTTTCCTGAGCCTGCCCCTGTGTGGAGACACTTCTGCCATGCCACCAGCATCCTTCCATGTGCACCTGTAGAAGATAGTCTCCATAAATTCTGCCTAATTGCTCTAAGGCAACCAAGTGCTGACCAGCTGCTGTGCCTCTCTGCAGGTGTGAGGTGGCTCTTGGGGAATTCCTCAAGGAGATCAAGAAGAATCCCTCCAGTGTGAAGTTTGCAGAAATGGCCAATATCCTGGTGATCCACTGCCAGGCGGCAGGTGAGTGCACAGGACCAGGCAGTAGCACCAGTCTCCTGATTTGTGGTGCCCACTGTAGATTCAGGCCAGTTTTCCAGCAGACTGTTCACCAGCTCAGCTGCTTGCCTTTTTTTTTGTCACTGTGCATGAAAATCCTGCTGAAAGGGGAGAACAGGCAGCTCTCCTGTAGTTGGCACAACTGCTTTTGTACTGCAGATCCCCTAGCCACAACACAGGTCTGGCATCCTCCAAAATGGAGGGGTCTAAAAGAAAAATGTTTGGCACCTGTGGATATCCAGCACGTCTAGGAGGATCTCTTTAAGGTCTTACTGTAACCTCTGGTGGCACTTGGTGCATGGGTCAGAGTTAAGGATGTGTGTGGTCTTTGTGCCAGTGCTGCACTGTAGCTCCCATGGGTCTGCTGTATAGCCAGTGGCAGAGGGTTACAGCTGCAGCTGGATGTGTTTCCTTAGAAGGATCTTGTTCCCAAGTTGTGCTCATTAAGCTTAGACTTCTCTTTAAATGTTGCTGAATGGGAGTGGGTTTCTTGGGAGATAGAAAAGTATAGATAGGCTGAGATTGATTGTTCTTGATTAAACTGACTCCCAATGAATTTACACTGTTTAAGCTTAAAATCTGGCCTTGCATCAGCAGAGTGCCTCAGCAGTGGTGCCTTTTCCAGAATCAGGGGAGGTTGTTAAAACCCCAGCTCTAGGAATGATGCTTGACCCAGACCCACAGCTGCAATGAGTGGGACTGAAGAAATATCCTTATGCATTGGGAAGCTTGACGGAATACTTGTAAATTAGGAAACCTGCATTATGGGTTGAACTGGGGTAACTGAAACCTAATGATTGTGTTTAATCTCAAGCTCACTGCAGATTCAGGTCTTACTGATCTCCTCTGGGACTAAACTGTCCCAGACAAGGATCTCTCAGGTTGGAGCAGAGGCAGCTCCCTGCTTGCAGGTGGTCCTTGGCTTGTGGAGCCAGTGCTGCCCTTTCCCTCACCTTTGCTTGTCCCATGTCTTCCAGATGACCTGATCCAGCTGACAGCCATGTGCTGGATGAGGGAGTTCATCCAGCTGGCTGGCCGGGTGATGTTGCCTTACTCCTCAGGGATCCTGACCGCTGTCCTGCCGTGTCTCTCCTACGATGATCGCAAGAAGAGTATCCTTGTAACTAAGAGCTGCTCCCATTCCTGCTACAGCAACCCACAGGGAAGCGCCTGTTCCAGTGCCTGTTTCCTGCCCCTGGGGTGCAGGTCCAGGAGAAGTTCTCCCACCAAGTGCTAACACCCACACTGGCCCTTTGGATGTGAGGGGGGTTGCAGTAGCTGGGCTGGGGCAGCTCTGGTGGGGCTGCAGTGGCTTCTCCGTGGCCGGCCCCTGCCCATGTGTGGGACTGCGTGTTCCTTACACTGCCTTCACTCAGACATCAAGGAGGTGGCGAACGTGTGCAACCAGAGCCTGATGAAGCTGGTCATCCCAGAAGATGATGAAATGGATGAGGCCAAGCCATCCATGACTATACCGGCAGAGCCCACCTCGGAGGAGTCCCTCTCCAAGCCAGAGGCAGCAACCACCGGTGAGTCCCAGTTAGTCTGGGCCATTCGAGGTGTCAGGAAGGTCAAGGGAGTGTTCTCAAGAGAAGTTCTTCAGTTGGTTTGGTGTCCTGAAGCAGCTCAGAGCACATAGGACCTCTGTGCTTTCTTTGGAGACCTGTTGCACAGATGATCCTCTGCTGAGACAGACACGTTTGTTGCAGTCTGCATAAGGGGATCATTGCTCTGACCTGGAGCCCAAGTGGTGCTGTAGTGCTGCATGCCCTGGTGAGCATCCCCATCCTCTCACCATGCTCCCCTTCAACTTAGTCATTAAGTTGACCTGAAAAAGATAACTTCCAGTTTGGGAGCAGCTATGGTCACCCAAAGGAGAACTCAGAGAGCTGTGTTAGTCCTGGGAGAGCATCAACACATGCATGGAGGATGTGTGTGGTGGGGAAAAGTAGAGAACAGAAAGGAGAAGAATTTTGGATCCTTTCCAGATTCATGGTGCTCTCCAGACCATCTGGCAGGTATTGTCCCAGTCCTAAAATTTCCAGCACATAAAAGGCAAAAGTTTGCAAGTGAGGTGGGAGACCTGAAGGAGGGTTCAAGTGAAAAGAAACTGAGGTCTGCATGAATCAATGCCTGGGAACAGCAGTGGTGTTAGCCCTCTAGCATTCCTTGGATGCTGTTGTGCTGGCATGACTAAACGTTTCTTCTGGCACAACACATCTTTGTTGTCAAGGTGTGTGAAATATGTGTTAATGTTTAAATCACGAGGGCTGATCTGTGTTGTTCTAAAGCTGCACTTTCAGCCCAGTGCTCTCCTCTAACACGCCCACCAGTGGCTTTTGGAAAATCCTGCCGTGAGAGGGAGCAGGAGGATGGGATTAAGACTGAAGGGTTTTCTTGTCTGACAGCAGCCGTGCAAGGCAGGGAGCTGCCGAGGCAGGGTGCGGGTGGCCGCGGGGACGCGGGCGGGTGGCAGTGGGGGCGTGGGCGGCGTTTGAGGCGGCGTTTGGGGCGGCAGGCGCAGAAGCCCCACGTAGGGGAGCATTGGTGGTTCAGTGGTAGAATTCTCGCCTGCCACGCGGGAGGCCCGGGTTCGATTCCCGGCCAATGCAACACAGTTTTTCCTCCTTTTTTTTTTGATTTCTATCCATAATGTGGACCCAGGCACCTCAAAATATCAGTCTAAATAAGCATCTTAGTCTTCAATAAAGGTGCAAAAGCTTCCATTACCTAACTCTGTACAGGTTTTCTTACTAGAAGAGAGAAAGCAGAAAAATTTACTGCTGTAGCACAGCAGCAAAAACTTTTTTATTCCTTATTTGTCCCAAGAATACTTTCTTGTATTAAAAATCTATCACAGAAGAGCTTTAAAATATCAACAGAAAGCTTAATTGCTTTATTCTTAGCCCCTCTGGTGTCAAATTGCACCTTGAAGCAGGCAGGATCAGATCAAACTGTGATGCCTTTCTATGAGAAACTCAGCTCTGCTCCCTGGGCATGCTGATGTGGTGATGTTGCTTGTGTGAGTAGAGGCTCTTGGCACAAGGGGGCACAAAGAGTCAAGTTCATCTTGTCATGCTTTGTCACCGTGCTTGTAAGACCCAGTTTTAGCACGGAGCAGAGGTTGGAAAGCTGTTTGAGTCACTTGGCTTTGACATGGAGTCAGGCTATGGCCAGGTGGAGATGTCCTGGGTTGGATTCTACCTTCACTGTGCGTATGGTATCTTTAGGCATTGAAATCAGGAGAGGCAAAGGCAGCTCTGCAGTTCTGAGCTACTTCTTTAAGAATGGTTGAAACCATCAGCAGGATGTGTCTGGGCCTCTATTACAGAGGAGGGGACCCAGTTTGGGGCAGAGGTCTGAAGCTGTGCCCACCTGTATTTTGCTGGGTGAGTGCAGTTCTGTACCAGCTTGTCTGGCAGCAGAGAAGGGCTTGACAAGGAGTATAAAATGCTCACTGCAGGTAGAAGGGATCCCTTGGGTCCCTGGACCCTCAGACCATGACTGGTGATGTCTTTGCAGAAGGTCATGCAGCTCTCCAGCCTCCCAGTCCTGCTGTCTACCTTCCCCATCACCCCACTAGCTGTGTCTCCTATTTTTCTGCCCCCAGGTTCTCTGGATGCATCTGGTGATTCCAGCAACAGCGGAGTCTTCACAGTAACCAGGTAGGTTCTGTTTGTTGCTTCAGAGGGTCTTGAGAAGAAGAGAAGGCTTGTCAGGGTACAGACAGTGACTGACAGATGCTGGGCTGGGAGGCAGTTGGGGGTCTCTTCGTTCCAGTAGGGTGGGTGACTGGGGATGCTCTAGGAGCTGACTGCTTCTCTCTGATGTATTTGCACCAAAATGTCTTGACTTTATGATGAACTGAGGTGTGTCTTCCCCCAAAGAGACTGACCCAGTTCCATGCTGCTGTCTTGGCAGCCCACCACAGCACAGGGCTATGGGGCTGGACCTAGGGCTGCACAGGTCTTGGCCTCCTTGCCAAGCCTCCTGCTGGCCTCCTGCCAGCCTTGTGTGGCATTAGTCAGCCCTGCACCAGTTCTGTGCCCAGCACGATCTCTCCCAGTATCTCATCTAAATCATCTCTCCTGCAAATACCTTTCTTCCCATCCAGCTGTCTGGACTGGGGGACAAATCCATCTGTTCTAATGGCTTTCCTTTCCTCCTGCTGCCTGCAGTTCCTTTGCTCAGAGGTGGTGATTTCCAACACTTTCATTGTGCTGATGCTTATTTTTATTTGTTGTTGTGATCCCCAAAATAGGATGCCTTGCTTTAGCTGCATCCTACCAGCGTGATGCCCATCACAACACATCCCAGAGCAGTGCAAGCGTCAGCTTTTCAGGTTGATGGTCTGTACTCTCTGTTCCTTTTTTGCATTTCTGCACAGCCCAGCTACTCCTTGGTTTTAATGATGCCTTTAATTTTTTTCTCTCTTGGAAGTACAGGTCATTTCATTTGCACCTAAATGTTGGTTTATGGTGGTTAAATGATATTCCCTGGCTTTTTTGTGGTTGTTGTGTCCTGACCCTGCTCAGCTCTTGAAGTTTAGCAAGTGCAGGAAGTGGACGTGCATAGGACTGAAATGGGAAAGAGGGTGGGGGAAGAAAAAGAAGAGGCATTGAGTAAGGAGGACTAGTGATAGTCATGCCTCTGTGCTGAAGATCTTGCACGTGAAGGAGAGGGGGAGTGAAAACTGAAGAGGGGCAGAAGCAGGGAGAGCTGGGATAACTTGTCTCAGTGTCACTGAGAGCCAGGAGGAGAACAGCTGCTCCAGCTGAAATGCTCTATCAGCAACTCAAGCGCCAGGGAAAACCATCCAGGACAGAAGACAAGACCCTCCGTATCTCTAAGAGACCTGGTTTTGCAGAGGGACATTTTCTTGAGCCCTCCTAAGCCCTTTTCAACAGGAAACCCCAGGCTTCGCTGTGGGGTTTACCTGCCCTGTGTGACCTCTCTGCTGGTCCATCGTTGGGACCTGAAACATTTTCGCCGTGGCATCTGTTGTGGGGGACTGACACAGGATTGGGGGGAGGGCTGGACGTGGCTGATGGGAGCCCTGGACGTCTGCCTGGTGCTCCATCCATGGCTCAGGCTGCCTGGCTTGGCGCTGGAGCCGGAGGGAGGCGGGAGCTGGCATCCGTGGCCATCAGCGGCCGTAATTCACACCGGGGAGCAGCAGCTGCTGGCACGCTGAATGCCCACTGGGTGTCAAGGCAGGACCACAGGAAGCCTTTGCATTGCTGGGAAAAGCTGGAAAGCCTGCAAACAGAGGAAGTTGCAGCTGCCTTTTAAGATGAAGTCACTCTTTGCTTCTGTTTCTGTTCATTTCCCCCCCTGCTTCCCCCAGCCTCCCCCAGTGAGCCAGTGATGGAGCATGGCCCAGCGCCAAGCATCCAGCTCTCACGCCCCCTTCCCCTGCCCTCCTCAGCCGGCTGCAGAGGGACAGTGCTGCAGCAGCAGGGAAGGGAGGACCTTGGTCAGTGGGGGCAGAGGAGATCATGGCCTGGCGTCTGCAGAGGGCCCTGTTCTGGGAAGATGCCATCCAAGAAGATGACAAGGCCTGAGTGCTCAATACGTGGATGCTGGGCACATTCCTATGGCCACAAACTGACACACTTGCTCCTAAAATGTGCTCCAAAATGCTTCCCAAGTATTTGCCAGCTTTACTTGGAGGGAGTTTCCTGGTAGCATCCACTAGGAAATGGAGACCCTGTCTGTGCCAAGACAGAAACTGGCTGCTGGGAGAGCCTGGCTGCACAGGGCTGGAGGAGTTTTGGGGTTCCCCATCCCGATGGGGGGCCCCACTTCCAGCTTCTGCAAAAACTGTCACTAGAAGTGGACCAGAACCATGTTTCAAAAGCACTGGATCCTTCCCGTGGCCTGGCTGAGCATGCTGCTGCTGCATTCACTGGTGTGAGCCTGGATCAGGAAGGGGAGGTGGAAGCGTGGCTGCTGGAGCAGAGCCCGGGCTTCCTTCCGTCGGTCTGAGCTGCCACAGGAGAAGATCCAGATGTCTGTCCTGCGTTAGTGGACCAAAACAGCTGGAAAATGCTTTTTAGGCTCTTGTAACTGCATTGGTGTTTCAAAACAAGACCTGGACAGTTTGAGACAACTTCCTGATGGTGCTACTGGGCAGAGGCTCGGGCACAGCTGGAAGCAGTCAGTGCTAGGCTGTCTGGGTGATGGGACAAGGTTGATGGGACCACAGTCCCTCACCAAACTAGATAAGGGACATGAAATCTCCAAGAAGAGCCTTTGTGGTACTTCCTGATGCAAGGAAGACTTCATGCTTTAGGTGGTGGTCAGCAACACATGGACATGTAAAGCTGTGTGTTGCTCTGCAGAAAGGGCAAGTGGCTGCCACGTGGCTGAACCGCCCAAGCCTGTATTTAAACCAGGCTTTTGAATGTGGTAGTGCTTACTACAAAGCTAAAATAGCTGCTACTTGTCTCATGCTGGAAGTTGCTGTACCCCCCATGCCCAGAGCCTGATGCACCTTGAAGGTGCAGCTGGGGAGCTCATGGAGGTGGGAACACTTTGGTGGAGGGTAGGGATGGTGTTGGGTGCTCTGCAGTACCCAGAGGATGATTGGCTGAAGGCAGCATGATGACTTGCTTTGAGCTAAGGCACCAAGCCTACCTTGGAATCCCATCCTCCAGCAGCTTGTCTTGCACAGCTTTTAGGTCCAGGGTGGCTCTTCCTGGCCCTTCTCTCCAGCCTGGAGTGAGGAGATGGCTTCCCTTTCCTGCTCCCACTTCATGCTTGAGTGGCTGAGCTGGAGGGGAACCTCAGGCACATTGCTGCAGCCCTTGTCACGGTGATCTACAGCTCGTTGGACTGGATGCCTCTGCCTAGACCTTGGCCTCATCATTTCCCTGGGAGATCTTGGGAACTGCAGTAAGCAGAAGGAAGCCGGGAGCACTGAAATGAGAGTGATGGAGGACAAGAAAGTGACAGCTTGTGGGACCAATAGCAGAGCTATTTACCTCCTGGCCGCTGGCTTGAGCCCGTTGAGCAGCACAGCTGCCAGCCTGTATGGGAGCTGCCCTTGTGACTTGGACCGCAATGAAAGAACCTGGATATTTCCACCCTTGGCAAGGCCATTTTGCTGGGCTTGCCTAAAGGCTAGAGCCTGGCCTGGACCTTAACCTTGTCTAAAAATGGGGTCAGGAAAGCAGCTGGGCCAGGCAGGAGGCCAGGAGAAAGATGACAGCTCAGGCATTGGCAGAGAAAAGGCGACTGCTGAGGAGAGAGATGGCAGAAGCCCTTGAAGAAAGGGGAGAAGTGAGAAAATGGGTTGATAAAGGACATGAAGTGAAAAACATTGCTGTGGATTGAACGTAGTGGGAAAGTAAGCTCAGTTCTTGTGCTGGAGGGTGCTTTCTGAGATGGGGGGATGTTCTGGGGGATGGGTCTTCTGCCCCACCACTGAGCTTGAGCAGAGACTCCCAGTATCCAGAGGTGAGAGCCTGGCACAACCCCCTTCATTGCTCAATTTGCCCTAAAAACATGTTCTCGCTGTCACAGGAGAACGGTGGGGGCGGTGCCAGGGCCACGCTCATCCTCCAGAGGAGAATCTGGGGTAGTGGGTTAGATGGAAGTGATTGCATCTGACATCTGCCCTGCCGCAGATGCCGGCGCTGGAGCCGGCGTGGCAGGCCCAGAGGATCACATTAACGCAATGCCATTACTGCTCCCGCTCCCTCCTGCCTGGGGATTAAGGAGAGCCAGGCCAAGCTGTGGGCCCGGCTCTGGAGCTGTGGCACGCTCGGCTGCTGCCATAACCCCTGGAAAGGGGGTAGCCCATGGTAGTCTGGTACCACTCTGTCCCAGAGGCAGAGGATTGTGGTTGGTGGGAGGTTTTTAGCCCAATTTCGCATGTTTGTCAGACCTCTCACCTTTCATGGTGGTGCCTGGGTTTTGTGCTGAGTAAAGGAGCTGCTTCTCCACCAGCAACCCCCCTAAAAGGTTTATCTCGGCAGCTGCGGGCAGAGGGTAGCCAGTGAGGAGCTTTTCCCAGCTGCAATCCCTTCTAGTGGGAGCTGAGCCCAGCGGAGCCACAGAGCAGTGGTGCACGGCATGGCTGGGGGCTGCCTGGCTCCAGGTCAGCCCGGTGCTCCCAGCCACCTCTTGGGGTCCGCTCAGGTGGGTTTTGGCTTGAGCCACCCAGGCTCCACCCAGGTACTGCATCACGAGCAGTGATGGAGAAGGGGTTTTCAGGAGTGATTTTGGCACAAACCAGGTTGGAAATTGCTTGTAGAAGCAAGTTTCTACTGTGCTGTTAGAAAATCCAGCATCAGCGGACTTAACAGTGTTGTGGCAACCCATGGCACCCTGCATCCTGCCCACTTACCTCACAGCAGCGTGGACCTGGTGGGATATAACAGCATCAAAGCCACCTCCAAACTGCCCAGCTTCAGGCACCAATTCTCTGTGCTGTCCTTTTGGCCTCTTCCCTCTGAAAACACGCATTACCCTGAGGTTTCTTTTTCCCCATCCTGTGCAGGCAATGCATATATTTGGCGTGGAGGTGTTACTGGGTCAAGGTTTTGTTCTCCTCTTCCATCTGAAGCCCTGTACTGGGAGCATGGCAGGCTGTGCAGCTGCCATGGGAGATGGTTTTGTAGGAAAACCAAATATAGTGTTCATTCAGGCTGGCTTAAATGGACTGGGATGCTGCTCCTTTGGACATCTCTTCCAAACTGCTCATGCTCTGGGTCCCTCCTTCCTTCAGTTCCGTGTGTCTGAGCATTTGGCCCTCGGCTGTTGTTTTCAACATCAAAGTGAAATGCAATTTGCAGCCCCCAGCATCTGTTACGTGAGGCAGATCAAGCAGTCAGATCCCCGCAGGGCTCTGAGGGGCTGCAGCCTCCTCGTCTCGCCCTTACAACGTGTGTCCTGGGGAAGATCAAATCCTATTAAGCCACAGCTCTACTTGCAAATTATACCGTGAGAAATCTGCCCCTTAGGATTTCTTATCAAACAAGATGCACGGCAGCTCCGTGCGCACTGGAAAAATCGGCAAGAGCCTGGTCCAGCCTTGAATAATTCAGTAGCTTGGGTACGAGAGGCGTGACATGGCTCTTGAGTGCAGCCTCCCCTTGGTGGTCTTCTCCAGCCATCTTGGTTCTAACCATTATCTCTCCTTAAATGAGTCTCCTGTGACAGATACTTCCCCTATCCTTGCTGTCATGGAGGTGGGAAACCATCAGGTACATTTCAGGATCACAATCAGGACATAAAAATGCCGTATCGTGACAACTTCTGTTGGGGTCGCCTGTCCCAGTGCAGGTCCCAGCTATTTGGGAGAAAAACTGGGGGAGCAAGAGCTAAAAGTCTGCAGCAACTGTCAATTTCTAACAGACACAGTGTCCTGGCGAACTAAGGGAGTTATTTCCTTTCATCTCTTGTTTATGATGAAGGGTTATCCTGATCTTTTGGGATGGCTTTTGGGAAGCAATATGAAGGTCTCAAGGCAGTGTTGTAGCAGAGAGCTGCATCCCAAACCTGCCAGGCAGGGCACCATCTGCAGTTCTCAGCACAAATCCATTGGGATCAGCGGAACCTGGATGCCTTCATCAGCTAGAAGTTAACATGGGTTAATGTTCTCTGAAGCTGTTTGAGCTGGTCAACCTTGAGGTGGAATCTGAGTGCATTTTATGGATCTCTAATCTTTGAACCCCAAATCTGGTAACTGCAGTATGAAGCAGTTTCTCACACAGCCATGCTGCTGTTTTCGTTTAAAGTGGTGCCTTCTCATGCGTAGGTACCAGCTGTTTTGGGAAAAGTGGTAACCCTTAAAGCCTTGAAGATTTCTGTTGCTTCCAAAGCATTATACAAAAGGAGAGTGACTATTTACATAGGAAGATAGTGATAGGACTAGGGGAACAGTTTTAAGCTAGGAGGGATTTAGATTGGATATTAGGAAGAAACTCTTTACTCACAACATGGTGAGGCACTGGCACAGGTTTTGCAGAGCAGCTGTGGATGGCCCATTTCTGGAAATGTTCAAGGCCTGGCTGGACTAGCAACCTGGTCTAGTGAGTTGCATCTAGTGAGTGTTTGAGCTGAGGTGTTTGATGCAGCCTCTGGAGTATTGTAGACTTCCCCACCACAGGAGGAATGAGTTGGACATTACAGCACTGAAGCAGTCTCTCTTCTTTCCATGCAGCTGTGAGAGGATCCAAGTGACCCTGAACCTGGATGGAATAGTTCAAGTGCTGGACTACCACCTTAGTGATACATCCATTGGGATGATGACCAGAATTGCAGTCCTGAAATGGCTTTACCACTTGTATATCAAGACTCCTCGCAAGGTAAGCTGGGGACTCAGCATTCAGCTGAGCTTGTCAGTTCCCAGCCTGTTCCATTGTCTTGGTAGCTTTGCAAATGTGTGTCCACCTGCCTTCTCCAAGAAGGCTTTGGCTGCCAGATACCTCATAGCTTGAGGAAGAAGAGCTCTCCAGCTCAAATGGAAAATGCTGGTGAAGCTCTTGGCAGCCTCCCTTGGGGCAAGTGTCCTGTGGCTGGGTATGACCAGGCCTGTGGGACTGATGCCACCCATCCTTCTGCTTCCAGATGTTCCGACACACCGACAGCCTCTTCCCCATCTTGCTGCGGACCCTCTCAGACGAGTCGGATGAGGTAAGTGCTGCAGTTGCTGCAGAAATCCTGGAAGCTTATTGTCTCCACATCTACCTGGGCTTTGGGGTTTTTTTGGTGGAACTGAGGTATTTTGTGATGCTTGACCAGTGTTGGCACTGAGGGGTTTTACCCTGTTGGCCAAACTGAAGAAGACCTGATGCAGAGCCTGTAGGTACTTGCTCAGCTGAAAATCCTGCTGTCTTGGAGGTTCTCTGATGTGTAAACCTTCTTCTCCATCTCTAAGGGTTGACCCTTCAAATCCAGCTCCTAAGAATCCTTTTTGCCTGCCTGGGAAGGCAGATGGGGCTTGGTCAGATCTTTGTTGAGTGGGAATTCAGGTGCCTTGCAACAACCTCTGTGAAGATGCAAGGGGGACTGTGTTCAAGCTGGCACTGCCAAATCTGTATCATCAGGCATTTAAGCAGCACCCACTGCTTGGAGGGCAGTAGCAGCATTGCCTGGTGGGGCTGCAGTAGATGCTCAGTGGCTTCTGGTTGGCTGGGAACCAGTCAGCTTGGAATGAGCAAAGATAATCAGGCAGCAAACTGAGCCAGCTTGCTCTGCTGTTGCTTTCCATCTCCCAAGGTGCTGCACCATTTTCCTGTTTCCTTGTCTTGCTTCTTCACAGCTCTCCCCTGGTTCCTGTCACCTCACTTTTGGTGTTGTTGTTGTCTTATCCCTCTCTAAGTTGTTCCCTGGAGCATTTTAGTGCTTGGGTGGGAGGCCAGCAGCATGGCCCACAGCTGGCCCAGGCACTGGTAGAGCTTCCACCATCAGCTGGATCCTCTTGCCCGGAACTACAAATGATCCTGGCTGGTTTCTCGGCCCAGACCTTCCTCATGGAATAAAAATCACACGCTATGCTGTGCCTTACATGCTTAGAGCACCAAACCCCAATCCTGCAATAAATCCCATGTGCGAGGGGGTCGTTAAGAGAGGAGGGAAGGGAATGAGCAAGCGAGGGAATGACTTGCAAAGGCAAGCAACTGCCTGGCCATTTTCCATCCCCTGCTGCTTACAGTGCAAACCTTTCCAAAAGAGTCCCCAAGCACACATCTGCCTTTGCAACGCTCTAGAAAGCCTGCATCTTGCAGATAGTCTCTCCAGCTTGGCAGGAGATCGCAGTGAGTCATGTTGCAATTACACTGCTTATTAATATTTGAAAAAAATAGTGAAGAAAGGACCCTGGTGATGCATTTCCTCCATGTGACATAACTGGGAATGGCACAAAAGTAATTTTAAGCTGATTTATTTAATCCTGACTTCTATTTATTTAAATGTTTGGACGTGGCTTTTTTTTTTTTTAAGGAAATCCATAGACGAGTCAATCCATTAAACACCACCACTCAGCTGGCTGTCAACCAGATTTGCTGCTCTCTGCAGAGGAAATAGAAATGACTGAAATAGTAGGGGGTTTTTGAGCTGGACATTTTTGGGAATGATGAGGACACGCTGAGCTACCTAACCTGCTATGTCAGTGCCTGTTGGAAAAGGGGATGTGAGGTGCTTGCTTAGCCAGTGCAGTATTTGCACAGTCATGTTGTCCTGGAGCAGACTGTGGTCCCCAGAAGCTCCTGGATAACGGCCTTGGGATCACCTGGTCAGCCTGGGGGCCTATGTGAGCTAAACATCAGCTCTGCTGAGGAGGCATCTCCCACCCCTTTCCAGATGGGGCTGTGCACATTGTGTGGTGTAGCACAAGGTGTACACGCATCTTCACGGTTTAGGGGTTTTTTTGCTGTCTTTGTCCTGCAATGCTGCCCTCCCCAAGGGAACCTGCTGGGCAGCAGTGTTGGTATCATCTTTATTCCCAATGAGGCTGAACATCCTTCTGTAGTGCCTAGAGTTTTCCTGACCCCTGTACACGGTTTGGAGGCTACCTGTCACTCTGCTGATGTGCCCTGGAACAGTTGTTTGTCACCAGCTCGTCACCAAAGGACTGTCTGGGTTTGGAGGGTCAGTGCTAGTCCATGCATCAGACTGAAAGACTGTGCTCAGGCACCTTATTTTTAAGGTCTTGTCTTGCTGAGCTGCTTTCAGTCTCTCTCTGCACCTGTCATAAATAATCAAGCCCAAAGCAAAGAAGGGCTCATGCTGGATGGAGCCAGATCCGTGCCCCTTAAGTTCTCACGCTTGTTTTTGTCATTCAAGTAGCACGGGGTGTTGCACCACCTCCACTGTGCTGAACAGGGGCCAGTATCTCATGATGCATCTGCAGTGTCCTGAGTCATCTCTGCCATCTCTCCTATTCCCCTTCCTACCCAATTCTCCTGTGCCAGTAAAGAAATGGTCAAGAGACCTAGTTAAGATTCACAAAGGCAGCGCAGAGAAGTTGGAGCGAAGCTGAAGCAAGCAGTTCCCTTTGATATGTAGACAAGTCAGGATCCAGGATTCCTGGCTGTCAGATGCTGTGCTGCTGCACTGCGTCACCTCGTGCTGCTTCCTGTGCTTCCCCGACTGGGAGATGTTCCGTCCTGTGTTTGAGACCTGGTTTTGAAGGCAATCTATAAAAGCCCTGCTTAAAATTTGATGTGCTTGAAAACTTCCTTACAAGGCGTAACCGGATCCTGCTGGGAGTAGGTTTTTCTACTCTGTCTGCTCGGTTCATCCGTGTGAGTCTTGCTGCCCTGATTGAAAAACTGATGTTAGGAAAGGTGAAAAGTCAGGAAATGCTATTTGGGAGCAGTGGGTGGGGCCTGTCCACTTGCAGGCTAAAGGCACCACTGCTGATTGGCACTGCTGAAAAGAAGACATATTCTTCAAATTGCCTCGTTCTGCACGTTCATGGTGCAAAGGCAGCTTTGGTGTAGCCTTTCAGTTCCCTGGATTCTGAGTGGATCCAGGCACTGAGCTCAAATGAGCACAAGAGGAGCTGGGGCATCTCTGAGAAAACCGTGAAGCAGTGACGCTACTTGGTTTCTTTCTTTGCTTTGTTTTCCTTTTTCTGGCTCCAAAATGGAGTGGTTTCTTTATGACTGAACGTGTTCCTGTTTGCTTATCTGCTTGCCCCAATCTTGTTGGGGGTTGGAAGTTGTGCTGGGACTTTTGTCTGAATCATGCAGGAATGACGCATGAGGTGGAGCTGGTGTCTGATGT
This sequence comes from Aleadryas rufinucha, assembly GCA_013397815.1. NCBI lineage: Eukaryota > Metazoa > Chordata > Aves > Passeriformes > Aleadryas > Aleadryas rufinucha. The sequence continues at coordinate 43,323 of VZTH01007623.1, forward strand.
GAAGCAGGATAGACTCTGGCTTCCTCAACTCTGCTAACATGAAAACCTGCTCTTTATGCAGTGGCTGGGCAAGGTTTTGAGTGCAGAAATACTTCCTTGAGAAGTCTTCTCAAGAGTTGGTGACCTTCCCTAGAGAGAGTGAACTGAGCCTGGGCTGCCACTGACTTTGGAGGGCAGGTTTAGATGTGTTACTAGGAAGAAATTCTTCCATGCGACGATAGTGAGACACTGGCACAGGTTGCCCAGAGAAGCTGTGGCTTGCCCCATCCGTGGAAGTGTTCAGGTTGGATGGGACTCTGAGCAACCTTGTGCAGTGGAAGGTGTCCCTGCCCATGGCAGGGGAGTTGGAACCAGATGATCTTTAAGGTCCCTTCCAACCCAAACCATTCTGTGACTCTGTGATGTACTTGAACATCTACATGACCCTCAAGCCAACTTCCCACAAGAAGCTGAAATGTTCTGCCCTCTCTAGAGTTTCCAGTATTAAACTAGAAGAGAAGAAAACCCTGGGACGGTGGTATACTGCTAGTCATCTCTTTCCTTTGTGTGTCCTGCTGCAGTGTCCTGCTGCAGCACTGCAGGGTTTCAAAGCCAGGTCTCTGCCCTGCTCTGAGTTCTGCTGTCACACTAAATCCTGGCGAACGTCTCCTATCGCGCCCGATCCCAGTACAATGAAGCTGAACAAAGGCTTGTGCCAGAGCAAATAGCTGTCTTAGCATGGCTTGGTTTGGAGCTTTGCTCTGTTGGGTTTAGAGCCATTGTCCTTCTGCTCCCGGACTTTCATCTGCCACAGCCAAAATGTTGTGACCTGATGCAAAGCAGAGGGTGTAAGCTAAAGACTGCAAAGAGGAGAGCTGTAATATATGTATGCCTGGCTTTGTTTGAACTTTTTTTGGTGGTAAAGCTTCTCCAGAGGGAGATTCAAAGCTATGAGGTACTGAAGCAAGGAGGCTGCTGGTTTTCAAGAGGGAAGTTATACTGAGGGTGAGCTTGGGACCGAAATGGGGTGTAGAGAAATGTGTATAATTCCAGTCGGATGGTGGAAAATGGAGTTAGCCTGGATTGCCATAGGTGGAAGCAGCCTGTAAGCAGAAGTGGGGTGATGCTTTCTCAGAGGACTCAAGACCACCTGGTTGAACAATAATCTGTGTGCTGCATCCTGCAGAAATAGGAAGTTTCTTTGTGGGGAGTATGATCCATAGGGAGATTCTTGGCTTAGCACCAGTTTCAGACCACAGTTTCCTAACTTATGTATACATATGCATATGCAGTTTATACATACACTGAACAACTGGAGTAAACTGGCAGTTTGGGCTTGAGGTGGTGCTTGTAGCATTCCTGGGTGAAGTTATGGAGCAGACTAAAACCACAGGAAACCTGTCTGCCATGAAGGACAGGCAATCTCTGTCCTGGGGAGCTGACTCGGAGAGGGTCCAGAGTGGGATGGAGATGTAGGATGCAGGATTTGGTGAGTTGGGCTTTGGGTGCCTGGTTCCCAGTGTACAGGGGGAGGTGGTGGGTGGGAGACAGCAGATAAAAGTAAACTTTTTGCCTGTCATAAGCTCTGGGACTGTGGGTGTTGAATTTGAAGTGTTTGCAGGCATCCAGCCTCCCACAGCATGGCCTGCAGGGGTTCTCCAGGGCTGTTCCAGCCCCATCCCACTAGCTGGACCTGTGTTGCTTCCTTCCTTGCCCTTCAATACGTGAAGAAATAGCACTTGTGGCACTTGGACATGGCTTAGTTGTGAGCACAGTGGTTGGACTCAGTGATCTCAGAGGGATTTTTCAACCTTAGGGATTCCATGACTCCATGATCCTTGTGGGTCTCTTCCAACTCAGTATGTTCTGGGATTCTATGATTCTATGAAATACCTTCTTGGCATCTTGCCCTGACTGGCATCAGGTGGCACATTAAGCTCCCCATGCGCTAATTAAACACATTTCAAGAGGTGCTCTGAGCTGTGGCAGTGTTGGGTGCTGCAGGCCTGGCCCTCACACTCCCAGCAGCAGGGACAGCTGGGGGATTTACAAAAACAGGGAGTTTTCAGGTTCCAGCTTGTTTTGGGATGGCTGTGGCTCTACTACCAAGTGCCTTCCCGCACTGCCAGCTGTATTTGCTGGTGAGCATGTGTCAGCATGACCTGGCAAGATTTGCCCTGGGGAGGAGAGGAGAAGCCCCCAGGCCTTCTGCCTTCCCTCTGCTTTCCATCCTCTCCTGGGAAGGCAAAAAAAATATATCTTGGCAAGATCAGAGGATAAAAGTTGCTGTGTCGGGGACCTGAAAAGAGGTTTGGTTAAATTGGTGTGGGAAGATTAATGGTGGGTTTTCTTTTCTTTTTCTGTCTTTAAAGCTGGTGGAGGCGGGGAGGATGCAAGTTTGCTTTTCACACTGTGTGTGTCTGGGGCTCGGCCAGCCTCGCTCCTGGCCACTCCTGGCTCCTGCCTGCCCGTGCTCACCTCCTTCCCTGGCTATGGCTTAAAGCGTCGGAAGGAGGAAAAATATAAAACAAAGGGGGCTGCATTTGTGTTGTGGAGAAGGAGGAAGCACCCAGCAGCAACCTTGGCTTTTCTTCATTCCCACTGGGTCTCTCCACCACCTGCCTTGCCCGTCCTGGAAATGCCATGGGGTTTTCCACAGCCTCACGGATTCTTGGGCCCCTTTGAAGAAGTGCTTTGCAGCCATTAATGGTCTTGTTTTCTGTCTTGCTACCATCTTGCTTCAGCTGAATTCCCATCTTCTCCTTGACAAGAATAACCTGATGTTGAGTGCCCCATTTCATTGCCCAGGGAATGCTAGATGTCCACTAGGACATGCGAGGCCACCCAGGAGCATCTCCCTGCTGCACACAGGCATTTTAATTTATTCTTTTTTTTCCAAGCTTATCTGCAAATACCAGCCAGGAGGAGCTGGTCCTTATCCTTGCCACTGCATGTGCCCCAGGAGCTGCTGCTGCAGCCTGCTCTGGTGTCCTGGTAGTCATCATGTGCTGTGGGATGCTGAGTCTTGCTCCCAGGGGTCTGCACCACATTTGGGGTCACCTCCCCTTGCTCTGCCATGGGTTGGGGCCAGCCCAGTGTTCTGACCAGAGGCAAATGCCCCCCTCCTCCAGGAGCACCAAGGGCCCGCTTTGCACGCACAGGGAGGTGCATCCCATCCGGCACACTCCATCCGGGGGCTGCTTTCCCCCCGTGCCGCCGCCAGCAGAGCTGGTCTCGGCTCCGTTCAACCAGAACAAGCGGCAAATTAACCTGACCTAGATCTGGAGAAGCCGACAGTTGTGTGTGCCCTCAAAATCCATGCTCTGGAGGCAATGCAGGGAGAAATCTTGTCTATTCTCAGAGAGGAGAAATAGCTGCTTATTTATAACTGTCTGAAAATCTGTTTCTCATTCCCCGGCCACCCAGAGCTTGTCGTCTTCCATGCTTCTCTGCATCCCTGTGCTGGGAATGGCTTGAGACATTGGACAGGTCTCCCCATCCGTCATGTTGCTGCTTTTCTTGCTCCTTCCTATTTACGCTAACCAGGCACACATTTGCCCAGAGCAGGGCACACTGTCCTACGTCTCATCACCACTGAGAAACCTTCCCAGAAATCCCCTTGGGACCAGGAAAACACCCTTGGGGGTTGATTCTCCAGGCTGGCTGTCAGGATCACACCTTTGCCTGGTGGTTGGGAGGGGCTCTGGCCCTCGTGCTCCAGCGCTGCCGGGTCTGACGGCCGCTGGGTCCCTGACGGATGGGACCAGCTCGCTCCTGGCGCAGCCGGTCGTTGCCATGGCAATGGCAGGATATTGCTTTCTTACAGCCTCCTGGCTCGCACAAAGCCAGCCGCCAGCTCCAGCTTTGCTTAGCACAGGGATGTGCAGTGCATACCAAGCACTCCTGCCTTTCCTCTGTCCCCAGCTGGGAACCCACTCTGGAGCATGCGGGGAAGAAGCAGCAGGAGCTGGAGCTTCCTGCCTCTTTCCCACGGCTGGAAAACCCCAGGTCTTTGCAGCTGCCTGCTCTTCCTCCCAGTGCTCATGTGCCGATCCGTCCTGCTTGTTACTTCCTCCGTGTTTTTCAGCTGCAAAATTTAGCCTATGCTGCTTTTTCCACCTCCGGCCTGTAACCTACGTGGGGGGGATACCCCTTAACCTCTCCAAAGCTCAAGAGATCCATGCATACCCTGCAGTGGTGCTGGTCACTGCTGCTCTGGCTACCCTGGCCGGAGCATCCTGACCCCAAGCAGCATCTCAGAGATGAGGCTCTTCACACAGCTCTGAGAGGCTGGATTAAGGATCTGACTTCAAATCATGACTCTAAAAGCTTTGAGAGGCAGCAGCGTTGATTTTTGCCCAGCCTGGGTGCTTGGTCATGTTTCCTCAAGCTGTGGGAGCTGCTGGTGAAGACTAAGCTGGATGATGCAGCTGGGTGGGGGCACGGGGGCAGCAGGGAGGCAGTCACAAGTGGCTGGGTCATGCTGTACATCAACCACATATGGCCTCAGCTCCTGGTTGTGTTGGGTTTGGCAAAATGCACCACATGAATGAGAGTCCTGGTTCCTGCCTGCCTGCCAGCCCCAGTAGCCAAGCTCTGAGTCCCTTTGCCAGTTTCAGCCAACATGACTTGGAAACCTTTGTGGGTGTTATTTCCCCATTGAGAGAGCCTGGGACTCAATTTGGTGCCTGTTCAAAGGCTGCAAGTTCAGCTGAATCACATGATTAGCCACTAGAGAATCTACACAGGGCTTCAGGAGACCAGGCATCCTGAGCTCTGCTCAGGGACATCCTCCCCTTGAAACCAAACACAGCCAGCATCACTCTGTCTGAGGCGCAGATGCTTGAAATCCAGGCAGGGAGGGAGGACCAAGGTCTTCACTCTGCCAGGGGCCACAGGCACCTCTCCCTGGAAGAGGATGAAGACTGGTGATGGCAGGGTCCTCCCATGCTGGCAAAGAGCTCCCAGCCTTGACAGCATCACGGAGGTGCCATATTCTTCAGGGACAGTAGTACAAGTTGTTGTCTTATTTTTTTTCCTGCCTTTCAGCTGCCCTTGGGAGCTGTGTGTTGAGACTTAATCATGTTTATAGGCACAGGGTCTTCCCAAGCGTGCTGGAGCCTTGTGGTGCCCGTGGCAGGCTGTTTCCTCACCACTGCCTCTACACCATACACAGCCTGGACAGCACACTGCCTGCTCCAAGGCTCCTGGGGGCTTGAAAATCAGCCTCAATTACAAAAAAAAAGCCCTAAAAATGCACCCAGCTTAAGATATCTGCAAAAGAAAAACCCAGGAGCTCCTCTTTCTGATTTTCAGGGGTTGTGTTTTCTAGCATGATTAAAAAAAGACGTAATTGGCTTTTTGTTTTTCCAGGGGGAGGGGTTTTCTGTTAGCTCAGAAACTAAAACTCCTATATAACTGCAGCTGCTCAGAAAGATGCATTGTGAGAACACAGGGAAAGCCTGGGATACTGTGCTGGTGGGCAAAGGGTGGTTGGGGGTGTGCTCTGCCAGATGTAGAGGAGTGAAGACGTGGCAGTCGACCCTTTTTGGCAGCGTTTTTGCTCTGCACAGCCCCACTGCACTTAGAGCATCAGGAACGGCTGATGAAACATCTCGACCCAAGGACGTTTGAATGAAGGGGGACCCAAAATAGCCTGAGACTTGAGAAGGGTTGAGGATGGAAAAAAAACCCACCAGTAATAACTTCTGCAGAAATGCTATATATAGACTTATTTGGTGACTTCTGGAAAGAAAGAGCTATGAAATCTGAATGGCAGCTCTGCCTTGACGTCCTGGGCTGAGCCTTCCCTGGGATGCTGCCTTGCATAGGGGAGCTGGCTGGTGTTTGCCCCCAGAACATCCTTGTGCTCTTGCTGGGATTGTCCCAGATCTCTGGTTATGAAGGGGAAGCAAAACCCAGACTTCCCCAAAGTGGGACAAGGGGAAAGCACACCCTAGTCCTGGTTGTGTAAATTTGGTTTAATTTCATATGCTTCCTTGGGACTCTCAGAGCAGAAACTGGCTTTTTTCCTCTTCTGTCTTTCCTGCCCCATCCCCTCTGCAAGCATTTGAAATTTCCACTTGGAATTTTGCAGGTAGTCCTCTTTTACTTACACCTTTCTCAGTGTGCTGGGATTTGGTATTTACTTCCCTCCTCACCCTCTCTTGTATGTGGATTTGGAAAGGAAAGGAAAGCTCACCGAGCCGTCTGCCCCTGTGTGTGCTCACCCTGCACCATCCCTCTCTCCACAGGTTATCCTGAAGGACCTGGAATTGCTGGCTGAGATCGCTTCTTCCCCAGCGGGACAGACAGAGGAGGGTCACGGTCCCTCCGATGGCTCCGATGCGCAACCTGGCCCAGTGGAGCTTCATGTCCCAGCCAGGGCTGGCCAGCTGAGCTCCTCCAGTGAGTGCCCCTGTGCCACAGCTCCGTGCCTCCCCGCTCCTGGGCTCTCTCCACGTTCCATGGCACAAGTCAGGTTTGCTCAGGCAAAAGGAGAAGCTTCTTTCACAGTAACAAATCAATGTCTTCATCCCCACCCAGCATAGCTGGGGGATCGAGTCTGCCATGGTGCAGACCAGGGCTCTGCTTTTATTTTTACTGCTCTTTCCACTAGTTCATGTTTTGGGGATTTAGGTCTCTGTTTAGCAGCATGATGCTCCAGAGGCCAGTGTGGAGGGATGTCATTATTGTCCTATTTTTTATGGGACCTTGGGTTCCAGCCTCTTTTCTCCTTGTAAAAGCCCTCAGAGCCCTAGAATCAGTGCAGGATGGGATGCTGGCTGCAATCCCAGCTCTCCAAAACATCCATAGATCTGCAGAGGGATTCCTGTGCCAGGCTGCCCACATTGGCTATGAACTGCTATGTTGCTCTGAGTGTCTGGCAAAACCTCAGGAGAGAGATGAAGAGGGACAATGCTATTTTCTGGAGACTTGAGAGAGAAAAAAAAGAAACAACCAACCTTTCATTAATTATCTCAGCACATGGGGAAGTTTTTCCACCTTCTCTTGTCTATGGTTCATCCTTTACAGTTGCTTGGCTGCTCCTTCTCCTCCTCTGCTGCTATTTAAGGGCCTCCCTGCTGTACTCCCCAGGCCAGGTCGTCCCAGCCAAAAGCACGTTTCATGTGAGCTTTGGATTGCAACCCGAGCACTGAGCCAAGGCTGCCTCTCCCTGCGCAGGATGCAGCCACAGGGCCTTGCAAAATCACCACCAGAGAGGGAGGCTTTGCTTTCCCATCCCCAGGCTTTGTTTTCTCTGAAGATCCTGGATCACTCACCCCTCTCTGGTCTTATAAATGTCTGTGCCAGCAACCAGCTCAGGTCTTGGGCTGTTCAGGGTGGGATTTTTTTTGTGGATCTACCTGTTTCCTGCTGGCAGCTTTATCTCTGCAATGGAGAGGTGAGGGCTGCAGAGCTGGTGACCTCCCCAAGCCCTCTGCAAGTCTCATCCATCCTCCCACTGTCAGAAGTGAGACTGCCTGGGTGGAGTGGCTCCTGCAGCGCTGGCCAAGCAGCTGAGGAGCTGCAGTTCAGCTCACACTGATGGTTGTCTGAGGTTTCCTTCCTTCTGGATGATCTAAAAATAGCAGGCTGGATGGCGTGGATCCTAACGGCTGCCGTGGCCCCTGTTAGCTATCTGGAAGAGCAACTTGGCTTCACTTACTTAAGTGTAACCTTTAAAAAGAGTCTGGCTCTCCCTTCCTGGAGTAGATCTGCTGGAGCTGGAGCTCCCGTTGCCCCAGGGTGGGACAGCTTGCCCCCACACAGGTCCTAATGGGCTCTGGCTTCCTCACCTATTTTCCTCTTCCCTATAATGCACCAGAAAATTGTTCCTTAAGAATTTATTTGGGGCTGAGCTTTGCAGGGTCATTGGCTTTTAACCAAAGGCAGATGTTTTTGGGGAGGGAAAAAGGAGCTGGTTCATTGGCCTTGGACGTTTATCATGGCCCCAGTCCTGTCTGGCTTTGACCACCCAAGGCTGAGACTAGATGGACTGCTGGGGAATTCCCCCAGGGAAGTTGAGGATCACACCTGGGCCAGGACCTTCCTGGATTACGCCTGGAAAATCAGAGGCTCCTGAAAAATACTCCTTTTGTCAGGGGATTGCTTGAAGGGAGGGCTTTTTGGAGCAGGATGGTGGCCAGTGGAAATCCCCGTGTCTGACCGTGGTCCTGAGTGGTGAGAGCAAGTGAGCCAAAACTCTGCCCTTCCCAGGCAAAAATCATGCTGGCACCAAAGAGAAGGTGTACCCCTTCCTGGAGTCACTGGTTTTGTACTGGGATGTATGGGGTGGTTCCCTAGGGTGCTGTGGTTCAGACAGTGCTGTATTGGCAGTAGGATGGATGCTGTTGCCCCATCAGAGTGGGTGCTGCAGGGTTCCAGCACTTCTCCCCAGGGTAAAATCTCTCCATTCCCTTCATCCACTTCAGACTGAGTTGCCATTGAAGCCGGCAGTGGGAGGAGAGCTGCTGATCCATCCCAGCCCCAATCCTCTCCTATCCCTGAGGCCCTTCCAAATGTGCACTTGGTGGCTTTGCAGGTAAACGAGCCAGGTCACCCTTTGAAATCCTTGAGCTCGTGGCAGATTTCCTGCTGTGCTCTCTGTCTTGGCACTCTGGGCTTTGCCAGCCAAGCAGCAAGGGCAGGAGTGGAGGTGGAAGGGGCCGGTGCCCCTATGGTTTTCCCCACGTTTCCTCTCTCTCCCTTTCTTCCCTCGGGATGTGTTTATGCAGTTGTTTCCCTGCCATTGAGTTCGGTTTCCTTCAGATGCTGGTTGATTAGTCAGGAAAGCCGTGTCCCACTTCCGCAGCCCGTTCCCAGCTCCAGTTTTTATTTAGCCGCTTTGTTCTCCGGTTACGTAAGGTCAGCTGCCCTCGACGCCTTCTCCAAGCACAATGAGCTGGGGCCAGCCCAGCTCAGCACTGCCGGGGAGACCCAGCATCTCCTCCCGACCTGCTCCGACTGCTCTGGGAGAGGGTGGCTGGTGCTGGCCTCCAGGAGTGCCTCCTTGGTGCCTTCTGCCCACTTTTCCAGGGACAAGGGCTGCAGGGCTGTGCCCAAGAGCTCCCTGGTCTTTGGAGTGATGGTGCAAATGCCATTCTGGTCAGTGCAGTGGGAATGCTGCTGCCTGCTTTGCTTTGGGAGTGTTTTCTCCAACCCTATAGAAGTTGAGACGAGTAGCAGATGACCCAAGAGTGGTTGTCATTGTCACCAAGGTCAGCGGGTCAAGGGAGGTGATTCTGCACCTCTACTCCACTCTGGTGAGACCCCATCTGGAAGACTGCATCCAGATCTGGGGTCCTCAGCACAGGAAGGACATGGACCAGTCAAAGCAAGTCCAGAGGAGGTCACAGAGATTAGGAGTTGAGGTTGTTCAGCCTGGAGAAGGTTCCAGGGAGACCTTAGAGCCTCTTCCAGTGTCTTAAAGGGCTCAAAAAAAACTGGAGAGGGACTTTGGACAAGGCATGGAGTGACAGGACACGGGGGAATGGCTTCAAACTTAGAGTAGTTTTAGATTAGGTATTAGGAAGAAATTCTTCATTGTGAGGATGGCGAGGCACTGGAAGAGGTTGCCCAGAGAAGATGTGGGTGTACTATCCCTGGAAGTGTTCAAGGCCAGGTTGGATGGGGCTCTGAGCAACCTGGTCTGGTGGGAGGTGTCCCTGCCCGTAGCAAGGGGGTTGGACCAGAGAGTCTTTAAATGTCCCTTCCAACCCAAACCATTCCATGGTATCATAGGTGCAAGCCCTCCAACCTGGTATACAGCTCTGCTCTGCAGGAGAGACAAAAGCTCATTCCAAGAGGATGCCAGACCAGCTGCTGCCTTGCACAGGGTAACTCTTGCACACATCTCTTCCTTCCTTTCTGCACAGCTTTGTAAGGTGAAGCAGTTACAGCCCTTTGTTTCCTCTCCAGCTTGGTCCGGTCTCTCCCGCCTGGCTTCCTGCCGGAGATGGTGGGGACCGTGCTGTACCCGCTGAGCACCTCACGCTATAGGATGTTTACCGGGAGTCTGACTCCATATGTGGATGCACTAACATGCCTGAGGTCATTGGTATCCACTGGCAGACCATGGATATCCCAGGAGTCAGTGGATTACTCTGGAGGAGACTGCTAGAAGTCCCTGAGAAATGTAGTCTGTTGAGTTCAGTCCTGCTGTATCCCCCCCTTGGAGAACATGCAATGCTCCAGAGTGGAGATATTCTGTGTTAGGGGTTTGCTTTTGTCATATCTTAGGGGGAATTTTATCCTCAGCAAGCCAAACCACTCCCTTTTCGTTGTCTGTTGCTTCATTTGTGTAATCATAGATCTGCAGAAGTGGCAGCATATGACAAGGTTCCACCTCCAGTCTGGAAAATGTTAGGGCAGCCTCTCCAAACATCAGGTGAGAGTCTGTAGGGTGCAGGAGGTCCATGAAAGGTAGAAAAGACATGGTGGCCCCTTGTCAGATGGCTCAGATTTGCTAAACTACTGTTTCCAGTGTTAGAGAGGGATAAAAGTTAAACCCCTCCTTACTCATCCTCCCCACAAAAGGCAATGAGGCAGCTGACATCACACCACCAACCACTTGCTCTTGAAGGAGCCAGCTTCCAATAGTTTTTGCAGAATCAGGAGTGTGACAGCAGGGAGCAGAGGAGCCAAGCAGGCAAGAGAAAAGAGGGCTGTTCCCGAGTGCTCCGAGCTCAGCGGTCTGATTCCTGATGATTGCTGGCTGTGGCATCTCTTTCCCTACTGGCATGAAGCTGTTCAGGAGGGTTGACTGTCAAAAATGTTCTTCTACCTCTTGGGGAGGAGAGGAATTTGAAGGAAAGGGTGATCTGTTTCTTTTCCTGGATATTAGTGTGTAATAGCGGAGCTGGGATGCCGTGGAAAACCCCAAGAGAGACCATCCAGATGTAGCATTAACTTGCCTGGCGTGCCTCCAGGTATCCATCCCTCCTGAGATGGTCACAACATACAGCCAGCCAGAAAGCCTGGGGATTCCCAAATAACAGCTGGGATTACTGATCTGTTGTGGTGGACAAAGGAGAAGGTGTTGGTGTAGATAAATCACTCCTAGCCAAGCCCTCTCTTGGAGTTACTTTGCTGGGCTGCCTCAGTTTCCCCAAGATGTTGTGAGGAATTTGGAGGGTGAGGTGAGGAATGAGGTGAAGAACAAACTAGCAGAATGAATATTGGTGTGGAAATGCCCCAGCAAAGCCCATTGCTGCTCATTCCTACAGGTTATCTTCCATATGCTTCACCTTTCGATGCAGGAGCCTCAGTCTACTCTAAGCACCCCATGAAGCTTAACCATTCCTGGTTTGCAGCTCTGCTGGGTACTTTGTGCTCCAGAACAATGGCTGAGCTATACCCCTGCTGCATTTTTGCTTATTGATTTACCTTAGCAAAGAAAAATGAGGCAGTAGTCAACTGCTAACCTTCCTAGGAAAACCATTAGGGTTATCATTGCCTGCTGCCTTTCTCTAAGGCAGCCATGAGCACAGACCCTGCATCAAGTGGGGGAAACCAGGGACAGCAAATCCTCATTTGGCATCAAAATATGTACCCCAACCCGTCTGGGGCTCCCTTTCTGCTGATATGCTGAAGTCTTGGCAATTACAAACCCATGGCTCTTTAGCCAGGTAGGAAGGGGGAAACATGTATGTCTGCCCAGGCAAAACCAGGCTGACCACAGCCCCTGGCCATGCAATCCAGAATTTTGATGGGTTTATTTCCTCAGCAGCATCCTGTGCTCTGGAGAGGGGAGAGTGGAGGTTTTCCAGAGCCCAGCTGAGCTGCCGACATGTTCACATCTGTTTCCAGCTACGCCCTGCGCCGGCTTTCTGGGAGGAGGAGGGGAGGATTTGCCTTTTTTACGGCTCTATTTTTATCCTGCTCCGCGAGGCTTCGCCACTCCATGTTTGCAAAAGCTAAAATTCAAAACATCCTGGGGAAGGCTGCCGGGGGGAGACGCTGCGCAGATTCCCACGTCGCTGCCCGGGGTTTCGCCGAGCACCATCTGGCAGTGCCGACTCCCACGCCGCTGGCGCTCGGGCGGGTTGAGGGCTCACGGACCAGCTCCGGCTGCCGCCGGGTTTATCCCTGTTGCTCCCAGAGGAGCTGAGGGAGATCATTCTCTGGGCTGAGCTGGAAACATGATGCCTTGGGGAAAGCACTCGGGTGGGAAGGATGCTTGGCCTCGCCAACTCTTAGCTTACCCTCCCTATATCCGAGCTGAAATTGCTTCAATTAGAGATTGCGGTAAATCATTTTAGCTAAACCACCGCAAATACCCTTGTGGATACTCTTTAACCAGCTTACCCAGCTTTAGCTCGCTTCGGAAAGGAATCAATTCTGCTCCAATCTTATTTCAATTTGGTTTCAGTGGAGTTAAGCAAGTCCACACCGGTTTTAATTAAGACTGGTTTGAAACCAATTATAGTAAATTAATAGAAGTTATGTTTTATGCCAGGGTGAAGTTCAGCACTTTGTGGCTGAGGTAGGAAAATCCAAGTTTGTGTCGGAGTCTGCCAGACTCACCCAGAGCAGTGTGGGGACACTTTGGATACTGTAGGTCTCAACACAGCTCAGCCCATCAAGCAGCCAGACAGCCTGAATGTTCCAGGGTGATGTACAATATATATTTATAAGGGCCTTAATATAGATCCCTAATTGCCTGTCTCAGTTGATTTATAGCATGGCCACGCAAGCGATGGGAACAGCATGAGCCGCTGGTGAGCGCTCAGGGATGCACTGGGGGTTTGCAGACATTCGCTGTGCTCTGCTTGAGCTGGCACCCATGGATGTGGGGAACAGATGTTGGTATTGACTTAGGTGATCCAAGAAGCCCGCTGGTGTCCCTGGCTCTACCCTGGTCTGTGAAGGGAATCCAGGGAAAGGATTTGTTAGCCTGGCATCCTGGGCTGCAGGAGGTTGCTGTAGTCATTGACAGGACAAGGGATAATGGTGTACAACTGACGGAGGATAGGTTTAGCTTAGATATTAGGAAGAAATTCTTTATTGTGAGTTCCTGGCACAGGTTGCCAGAGAAGCTGTGGCTGCCCCATCTGTGGAAGTGTTCAAGGCCAGATTGGATGGAGCTCTGAGCAACTTCTATTGGAAGGTGTCCCTGCCCATGGCAGGAGGGTTGGAACTAGATGAACTTTAAGGGCCCTTCTGTGATTCGATGATAAGGGCCCAGCTTGATGGGGACTTGATGCAGCCATGGAGCTGCAATTCCCACATGCTTTTTGTCATGTTTCACTGCTCTGATGTTCCTCTGAGGCCAGAATTCCCGTTTCTTCCTATTCTGGTGGATATCTGGACTGAGTTTCATCATTCCTCTGAGCAGGGATCTTTCTTCTTCCAGCTTCCTCCTCCATGCCAGATTAGAAAAAAAAAAAAAGGCAGCAGAGCCATGACGTGTCACCAGCCCTGGCTACGTTAACAGCAGATCTGGCAGGTTACGGATCTGCAAAGTCTTGCTTCAGGGAAAGGGGGAGAGGTGCAAGCTTCAATTAATTATGCCACAGTTTTCTTAACACTTCTTCCTGCTTGTCTCTCGTGCTTCAGAGAAACACTTGACAAGCTGCTCCTACAGTTCTGTCGAGCTGGGAATGCCACTGTGCTGAGCTGTAACCCGCGGGGCAGCGAGCTGAGCTCCAGGCTACGCCAGGAAGGGTTACACCATGGCACACAAGGTGCCAGCCACTTCCTAGACATCCTGTAAACAGAGCAAATGGGAAGTTTGGAGGATTGGGAGGCTTTGGAAAAGAACTGCTTTTCCTGCTTGGAAGAAGTATTGCCTGTTTAAACTCCATCTGAGGTTTGGTTGAGCCTTTTGCAGCCTGGCAGACTCTTACACGCTGGTTTCTCACTCCCAGCATTACCCCTAGAGAGCACTGGCAAGGCTGCTCTGGCATGGTGTGCCACAGTGGAAACCTTCCTTAGGGACATGCAGGCATAGCTGCTGTGCAGCGGGTGGGCAAGGGATGGAGAAATGATCCCTCCAGAGTTCAGTCTCAGTGCTCCCAGAGGCAAAGGATGGTGAAGAGGCTCCCTAGAGTGGGCAGACTTACATGCTTTCCTCTCCTAAGAAAAACAGGGCACAGACTTGTTTTCACCATCTCTCTATCCCAGTCCTTCCTTGCTCCCCAGCTGGGCAGAAGGGTCCAAGGTTCAGGAACCAGTCGATGGAAGAAAACAGCAGTACTGAAGGTCTTGGAGACTGTAGCTGGGATCTCCAAGGCAATTCTGACTCTTGGATACTCAACTAATCCAGCAGGTCATTCCCAGTCTCCAGCTGAAGATGCAGGAGATGCTGCACCACTTCAGAGCATGTATCTGAGGGTGCTTCTGGCTGGTTGGTCTTGCAGCCATACAGCTCCTGGGCTTTGTCCTGTGCACAGCAGAAGTGCTGGTCCTGTCAGGGAGGAGAAAAATTGCTGCCTCCTCCTGTTTTTCCTTTGGGATGTATTTTAGGATATGTAATGTTTGGCTGGAAGGCATGCAGGGAGGCAATGAGGTACAAAACTGGCTTTGCCTTGTGGAGGGAACACTGGGCAGCAATGCTGTCCATGCTGCTGTGAGGCTCAGAGAGACCGTTTTTTGGGGTCTTGAGAAGGGAGAAACTCCAATATCAAACCTTCCCCCAGACGAGCTACAGCACTGGAGCATTGTTAGCTGGTGGGGATGAAGGTGGGATGACCTGCCTGCTGCTAGCTCGTGTTGCAGCGCAGCCGGGTTTGGATGCCTCGACATTAATGAGAAAAGAGGCAAAAATACCACTTTTGCAGCTTTGAAAGACAGTTTCTGCCTGGTCTGAGCTGCAGGCAGGCACAGCGGGAAGGCAGAGCTGCCCCATGTCACCTCCACACCGTGTCTCTGCTCCCTTTTGAGCAGTGCTGAGCAGCTGTAGTGACGACACGTGGGGCACGGCTGTACTTTCACGCCGGGTACTCCCTGCCTTCGAACAAACACACCTTTGTTTTGGAGCACACTGGCTCGGCTGGATCCCTTTTTTTTTTCTCCTTTGCCCAGATCATCTTCCCTGCAGCTGAGGGGAAACATGATGCGATGGTGAACACTTGTGCTCAGGGAGCTGCCTGCTTGAAAGCCTGGTTTGGGGTTACAGATAAACCAAGGGGTGGGTGAACACGCAGCTCCAGCAGGGAGAGGACACCAGGTTCTGGTCAGGATGACCTCGTATTTCATTTTCCTTTTTCTTTGGATCTGTGTGTTCTCTTAGATGCTAAATCCAAACCTGAGGAAGCTGCCCTGAGTGTATCTCTTGTTTATCATTGGGAGAGGCAGGGTGGAAAACAGACCAACAGCTTTTCCATCAGCTTTCCTGGGCTTTGGCAGCTTAATTGCATCTTTAATTGGCTGCTCCATGCTCCACTGAGTGTCCGTAGAGGCAGACAACATCCATAAATCAAACTGCTCGGGTTTCCTTCGGTTATCTGATGGAAGTAGTGGGTGGGGAATAGCCTTGGGGTGCTCGTGTGTGCTGGCTTCCCTCCTTACTGCAGTTAGACATGGCCTTTCCAAAGGGGAAATTAAGGGAGAGAGCTCCCCTTGTTGTAAAGTCGCCTTTGAAATGCTCTCTCCAAACATTTGCTTTGAGCGCTGTCCTGCTAAATAAACCATCTCCCCTGGGGTTTCACTGTGGGAAAAGCAATCTTTACCTGCCAGCTCCCTGCTCTTGTGTGTGGAAGGGATATTTCCCTGAGCTGGGAGCTGCCTCTTTCCCTGCCTTCCCTGCCAAGAGTCTCAGACCAGGAGTACCCCTAAGCCTGGAGCTCTGCTATGGTTTGACCAGTACTTTGTGCTAGCCCTGGGGCATATTGTATGTGATACTGTTGCACCAAGTGGCTTCTGCTCAGGGAAAATCACATCAGTGAGTGTAAACCAGTGTCCATGCCATGACCTAGGGCTGAATGTGTGTGTCTGCCACCATGTGCACGCTGGGCTCGGGGCATCTGTGGCTCATGGGGTTGGATTGCAGGCTCTTCTACTCACCAGCAATCTGGTGGTTTTGGGATGAGTGTACATGCCATGTTTGAGGAGATGGGATTGGCTCAATTTAGAGTCTCAGGCACCCCTTCTTCTACCAGCTACTGAAGCTGAATAGCTCTGGGATGAACTCCCAAAAATCCCATTTTACCCCCAGGTGCTGCTTCCAGGTCTATGACCACCCTAAGATGCTTTCCCCTGGGATGGAGAGAGCTGAGACAGGGCTGGCTCTGCTTGGGCCAACCAGATGTGGTTATATGAGGCTTGAAAGTCTTTCCATGCCCCTGCCCTCCTCAGTGCTGTGACCATGTTTTTGGTGTCTGCTCTCTCATCAAGGCTTTGGCAGCAGGGCTCTGGCAGCTCTAATTTGCTCTCCCCTTGCCTCCCCAGGTACAAAAGGCCTGGAGTGCTCACCCTCCACCCCCACCATGAACTCCTACTTCTACAAGTTCATGATCAACCTGCTCAAGCGCTTCAGCAGTGAACGGAAACTCCTGGAAACCAGAGGAGCCTTCATCATCAGGTCAGAGCACCCCACCGGCCTCACTGAAGCCCCTGAGCACCTCTGGGATGGGTGGGATGGGGATAGCAGGGTCAAGCAGCCCAAGTAGTACATTTGCTCAGAGCCAAAACCATTTCCTCAAGCTTCCCTCGCTCTCCAACCAACGGTTTTGGAGCAAACGGGATTTGCCTTTCACATGTCAAGGCACCATATTTCTCTCTCCCATCCCCGGAGGCAAAGTGGCTCCTTATTAAACAGTGTTGTCAGAGCCTGTTTCATTGAGGAACAACTAGACCAGCCAGAGCACGAAGACAGGCTTGCACTCGGAGTGCCAAGCTGAGTGAATCCCTCCAGCCGGCTTGGCGAGACGCTCGCCCATCCAAAGCCATGTGTTTCAACGCATAGGGTTGGTAGGGATTGCTTCAGCTTTTTAAGGAGCTATGGCAGAGGGTGGAGAGCCAAATGTTGTGAATGCTGGAATGCCAAGTGTCGTGGCAGCTGGCAGGGAGTCATCTTTAATGCAGTGAAATCTGGGGCAAGGGATATCCATTCCTCAGCTCGCTGGGAAATAACAGGGTTAATGGTCAAGGCGAGGTGGAGAAATCGGTGAGGAGGTTTGTGGAAGCAGCTGGCAGGACCCTGCGTTTTCCTCCCTTGCTTTCAGGGATGTGGCATCAAATGAACAGGGGGAGAACATGAGATACAAGCCGTGCTTCTGTGGGAGAAGAGAGCCATCTCTCCAAAGGCACAGGGGTGTGCCAGGTGTTGATTAGGGGGTCCCATCACTGCAGTGGGAAAATACAGCTTGCAGAGCTCCCAAAATTTGGTAAGCTGAGCTGGGTGTGGAATTGTACCTGCTTGGGCAGTAATTTTTGCCCAAGTCTGGATTCATCCCAGAGACAATATCCCACTCAGTGTCCACTGTCCTCTCCACAGTCAGCACAGCCCCTAGGATAAGCCACCCTTGGCAGGGAAGTGGCCCCGTGCTTTGTTAGGGAAGCAGGGTGACAGTGAGCCTGGGCAGGGTCCCATTTGAAAGGTCTCCTGTACCATGGCCACCTCCAAGTTTTCCCTCCGGCTCTGGCAGGATGAGCCTTGGCTGGCAGACCCAGCTTTCCCAGCAGCCAGCCAGAGGTTGAGCTCTGCTCACAGCAGCTCAGCAAGCTGAGGCTTTTTACAGTGACTCATGCCCCAAAAAATCTGGTAAAGCAAAAAAAAAAAAAAATTAAAAAATAGATGATTCTGTCCTTTGTCAAGTCCTCTTGTTGCTCATGTGGGGTAAATGCAGGACTGGAGCCAAAGTGGTGGTTCTGGAAGGGTGAGCCGTGCCCTCAGGTACCAGCAATTAACTCTGAAACCTACTGATGACGGGTAGAGGACTGATGTAAACTACATCTCTGCTTCCAGAAAAAGCAAGATGAGAATAGAGGAGAAAAAGTTTTACAGGACTCTCTGGCAAAGATTGATCTCTTGCCGGAGAGACTCAGTGAACGTGGGAGCCTCGTGGAGCTATTTTTAGCCACTTTTCAAATTGAAGCCGTATGCGTGTTCCCACATTACATCCCTCCCCTGTCCACAAGCCAGCTCAGCTGTTTCGCACAGCAGGGTGAGAAGCCAGCCTCATGTTTGACTTGAGAGATGCTGGTGATGTTTCATCCTGAGCTGGAGAGCACACGGGGGGTGCTTGAGAGACTGGGACAGGGTCTGCTAAAGTGTGGTCCAGGACCACTGCTGCCTCTTTCCCAGGCTGGCCTGGGAACAGTGAAGCAGGGAAGGAAAATAGACTTGTTACATTTAGGCAATGATTTCCAGCTGAAGGATTAGTGTTCACAGGAAAGGGAAATGGGGGACAGGGGTTTTATTCAAGCACAGCACAGCAGTTTTGCCTGTCACATTGCTGGTGGGTAAATTCAAAGGTCTGTGAGGTCACATAGCGGGTCTGTGATTAAAGGTAGTTTATTTCTAATCCAACTCAAGTTTGTTCATGCTTGTTTGCTGACTCTGAAAGGACTTTAGTCGCTCTCCTGATGTGTCCTCAGAGTCCCAGAGACAGACGTTATGGTACGTCACGTGCTTGAAGATGGGAGTGGGGTTTGACCAGTGATCTCTGCAGGAGGTGGGACCATCGTTTGCTCTGTAAGGACCTGTGGTCTCCAAGACATGTAGAACTGCTCCAGAGCCTGCCTGATGCTGGGAGGTGGGTGGGAGAAGTACCTGCAGCCCTCGCTGGCAGAATTCACCCTCCAAGCCTGGCTCAGGCAGAGATAGGGGCTGTGACGAGTGGTCTCACCATCAGCAACCCCAGCCCCAACGTGGGTATCTTGAGATGCTTTGCCGGAGAAGACAGGGTGGAGCTAAGTGGCAATACAAACTTCCTTCAAAATAACAGGGAAACAACTCCAAAAACTTCTATCATTCATAAGGAAGTATCCAGAGAATTTCTTCTTCTTTGCCTGTGGCCACCAGGCTGGGGGATAACCCAACACTGGCACATGGTCCTTCTGCCAGTGCTGTTTGTGCATCCAAGAGATGGATTGATCTGCTGCCTTCCTCAGGGGGATCCGGTGCCTGTCAAACCATGGTGTGGTGCCTCATCTGTGCCAAGGGCTTTAGGATTGGGGAACCCAAGGAGACCTCACAGAGAGAAAACCTATGGCTGTGGTGGAGCTTGCATGCCGAGCTGAGCCCCAGCAGGAGGAGTTGGACTTGATCCTTGTGGGTCCCTTTCAGCTCAGAATATTCTGTCACCTATGATCTGAGAGAAGGGAAGAGCAACATCCAGGAGAAGGCTCTTCAAAGCTGTTTAAATGCCTCATGAATGTCTGGGCAAAGGATGTGCCGAGGGGATTCCAGTGATACAAATCCCACAGAGTCTCATGCTGTCCCACCCCTCTCCCCTAGAGGAAGGAGGGAAACCTGCTCCCATGATCCCTTCCAAATTTTTTTTTTTTTTTTTTTGCTTGGCATCAGTTTTCTGCATTGCAGCTGACAGGGTTCCTTTGGGGGTCAGTTCTCTCTTACTGTCACTTGTGACTTTTTTTAGGCTGGAAGCCAGTAAAATTAGTCTGCCTTCAAAACTAAGAATACCAAGTGCTGCCTTCTCCTCTGAAGCCAGGCATGTTTGCACTCAAAAGTTACTCCCAAAGTCTTGTCAGAGGCAGGAGCATCAGTGTTACCTCCCACCTTGATAAGCAGATCTGAGGCCTTCCACCCTTCTTGCTAATTGCCCTGGCTGGCACGTGGCCATCCTGGATTCAACAGAGCCCTTAAGCGAGGAGCAAATATTCCCATTCAGCTGCTGACCTCCCAACGATGGCTTGGAGCAGCAGAAAAATGCGGAGGAGCTTCCAAAGCATCACATGGCTCCTTGGAGCAGCATGGCTGTCCTCCGGGCAGGAACCCCGTGGGGGGAAAGCTGCTTGGCCGGTCAGGAGGCAGGCAGCAGAGCAGCACCAAGCTTTTCAGCTCACACCGAGATTTACAGGCTGGATTTAATGCCTGTTGGTTGGTACCAGCGCTGTGGGATGGGGGGATTAAGGGAGAGGTTAAGCCCTACTGCGTGGACATCAGGGTTGCTGCTCAGAGCACGGTGTGAGGTAGGGCTGGCTGTCCTTTCAAGGAGCTGTCTTCTCCGCTCTTATACCTCCCCAGGGCTGGTTGTGCAGTTCCTGTGCTGCCCCCAGGGTCAGTCTGAGCTCCAGGAGCTGGTTCCGCTGGCTAAGTCAAGCCTAGCACCAAAGCAGCTGGCTTTTTGCTGCTCTCTGAGATGGAGCAGCTCAGATATTCATGGCTGATGTACCTTGCCACAGCAAATGAACCCTCTGGGGTATGGGATGTGCTTGAGTGGCTGGAGACATCCCTATGCATGTTGTGTGTGGATGCTTTGAAGTGCAGGGCTTGACTTTTAAACCCAGCAAGGCCGTTTTCTCGCAGAGCAGTGGCACCCTGGGGCAGAGAGGACACCTGAGTCAGCACTTTGCTCCCCAGGCAGGGGCCCGCACGCAAGAGTTGTCTCAGCTTGTTTTATAGAGCTGTTAAACAAACCTCTGCTGCCTGGCACCTTTTCACGGGGTGTTTTCTGAGGTTAAGCTGCTTGGAAGAGACCCTGGCATAACTTTTCAACCACCTCCCATGTGATGCACCTGGTGGGATTGTCCATTTGACTGGAGATGGCCCTTGGCCTTTGGGGGGATGCTTGAACCCTGTGGGGGCTGGCCAGGAGGGCTGGCTGGTTCTCCATCCACTCTGGAAGACATCGGCTGGAGCACAGAAGGTTGTTCAGCCCGTTTATGGCATTAGCTGGAGAGCTGGAAAATCCCAAGTCTCGTGATGGGGCCACAGATTTATAGTTCCAGCAGACGGGAAAAGTTCACCTGGCTGGAAATTCTGACTGTTCTTGAGGTCTCAAAGTCCTGCTGGGATGAGGCCAGTGGAGAGCTGGATAACGAGGAGGGCAGAGCTGAGGACAAACACTGGCAGGTCACACTGGGTGCATGAAGGGCTGTACCTGATGCCCTTGGGGCTGGGGTGGCCAGTCCCCGTTTTTGGGCATGACAGGGTTTTTCTGCCTCTGGGCTGGGGCTGACACCAGTTTCTCCACAAAAAGTAGGGAAAAAGACTCAAAGTGACTTTGAACCTGCTAACCAGGATGAGGAATCAGAGAGGAGGGGAGCAGAGGGCTGGAGGAGTGTGGAGCACAGACATCCATCCGATGCTCTTGGCAGGCCGGCAGTGAGGTGCATGTTAAATCACTTTTGACTGGTCTGCCTGGCATTCCCAGGGCTGTGCTCTCCGTCTGGGAGAGTGGGAAGGGAAGGGCTGCCTGCCAGCATCCCAGTGAGGAGGGCTGTCGGGAGGGAGTGGGATGGGGGTTTAACCACCGGTTTGGATAGCAAGGGATGCACTGGGGATCCTGTACAGAGCCAGTGGGTGTTTGTTTTGGTGATAAGGGGATGCCACAACTGCAGAATGCCACTGTACTGCAGTGAGCCAATGTCCCCTTGGCCCCATCCTGGCTCCCACCTCATCCCTAACCTTGTCCTTTCCTCCTGCTGTGCTGTCCTCACTTCCCAGCCCCTCGCTGGGAGAGACTCAGGAGCTGAGGCTAACCAAAACCCTCCTCTTCTCCTAGGCCTGGATGCTCTTGAGCCCCCCTGGACACACATTTTCCTTGGCCGAACATCCCGGTACCTCCTGATGATCTGGAGGCACCCATTGCTGGGATGCAGGATCCACTCCTGCTCCTTCCTTTGGATGTGCTGATGCCACTGTGCCCCCTCCGGCTCCCATTGCCAAGCCCATGCCCTGAAAATCCCTCTGCGAGTGAATCAGGGCTGGAGGGGGGACACGTGTCACCTCTTCCTCTCTCCCACCCTCCGTGCCACTGCAATGCAGAACAAAACCTGCGTTTGTTTTTGCGGGAACCGTTTGGCTTGTACTCAGCAAAGTGCAAAAAAAAAAGAAGGGGAAAAAAAATGGAGCCTCTTTGATAAACTGTGATATGAACTCGGGTAAAATCCAAACAGCTGTGAGTGCTACAAGGGAAGCTTCTGTGTCGGGAGGCAGCGAGCCTGCGAAAATCCACTGCTCTGCCTGGCAGGATGCTCGCTGGCCGCCTGCCCTCCGGCTTTAATGAACTGTGCACTCGCCATCCCCCTCCTCGTGCCTCGCCGAGAGGAGGAACCGGAGAAAGCTTTTTAGTTTGGTTTTTTTTTGCCCATTTGCAAAGCAGAAAGAGGGACTCCCTCCCACCCAAGGCCTCGGCCAGGCACAGGGTGATGAAGCAGGGTGGTGAACATTTCCAGTTCTGCAGAGGTCAGTGGGCTTCTCCTCACTTATCTGCAGCCCATTCCTCTGTGCCTCCCTTTAACTGTCCCTGCTCCCCAAAACCTTCTCTCCCCAGCTTGCCATGTAAAACCCCTTGCCTGGAGATCCAGAACAGTGCTACAGTGATGTGGTGCACCCAGGCTCTGCTTTCCTGCATTCTCTCTCTGCCCCAGACTTGCACCATAAACGCCCTCCAGGCTCTCCTTGGCTTCCTATGGGAATTTGGGTGGAAGCCAGCAACTCCACAGTACCTCCAAAAGCTCCCAACTCTCAAATTGCCTCTTTTACATCACGCAGTGGGCTCCACAAGTCCACAGGAGCATGTGCTTATTGAGGTTTTAATTCACTGAGGCTCTGGGACATCATTCTGGGCTCTCTGATACCCTCCCAGCCCCATGAAGCAGGGAAAATCCAGTTTCCCCCAGGGTGGAGGTTGGCTCTCGAGTCGCAATGCACCAGCAGTCACCAACAGCATGACCTTCACAAGGGAGGAGCCTGGTTGCCCTGTCTAAGGATTATCCCTGCTGGGAGAGCAGGAGCTGGGCCAGCCCTGGCCAGCTCCTTCCTGGGACTGGACCCCCAGGAAAGGACAGGAGATGCCTCCGCTGAGCTGGAGGGGCTGGATGAGCTGGGGTACACCAGGTCCTGGAAATGAGTTTGCTGTCCTAATCCACTAAAGCTGCTCCAGGACCAGCTGTACTTGGAGCTGCTTGGAAGGATTTGATGGGTTTTCCTGTAGAAAAATGGGAACCACATGTGAGCGGCAGTGCCGGCATGGGCTGGGACTAATTTGGGTCAGTGAGAGGGTGGAGGGGAGGAAGGGGAAATGTGCGTAGGAGAGGAAAATCCTCAGAAAATGGCCAAGTTCCTTCAAAGGGCAGGTCCCCAGGTAGGGATATCTCCTTCCTCCCAGCACTTTCCCTAGGATCACAGTAGGAATGCTGTGGAAAAGCAGGCTGTGGAAAGAGGGAGCTGGGAGAAGGCAAACTGGACAGTGGGGAGAGGAGCCCACAGCTTCCCTGCTTGCTGACTGTGGTAATTTGCAGAGCAGGGATTCAGCACAAGCAGCTTCCAAAGTGTCTCCCAAATTTTCTTTGCCTGGCTGATGGGGTGAGGACCCTCAACATGGGGGAAGCAGCTTAACCTGTCTGATCCTGTTGGATGGGGCTCGGGTGTTCTGATGGTGTTTCCTTCTCTGGCTCTGCAGCTGTGACAACTCGATTTATTCATCTTTGTGGAGGGAAGAGCCGGGACAGGAAATCAGGCTGAGTAACAGTGGTTTTCCCCCCACCTGTCTCCAGGGGATCTTGCTCAGGGTTATCCCCCAGGTACAGGGCACACTCAGTTAAAAACTGAGAAGAGCTTACCTCAGCAAGTGGGTCCAGCTGGGCAGTCTGCTCTCAGGATGGGATGTCCTCAGATATCTGTGGATGGGACATCTTTAACTCCTCACTGAAAGAGTTGTGGAAAAGCCACCCTAGTTGGAGTTCAGTGCTCCTTCCTTTCGTGCATGAGCTGCTCTTCATGTTCAGCTGCACCTGGAGCTGGTCCCCTCAAAGCACTGGGTGCTCTCTTACGGTCCTGGCAGGGCAGGAAGCATCCATCTGCTCTCCTCTGCTGCATCTATGGGCCTTGGAGGGTTTGAGGGAGCAAGGCTCCTCAGGCTGCATCCCTCCTTGGGATCCCTCCAGGGATCCTGGCTGGGAAGGCAGGGCAGGCATTGTGATCCAACTGCAATGCTGAGAGGCAGCAGGCATGGAGGCGAGCCTGGCACTAAAGCTGAAATAATATCTGGAGTGTCTAAACCATGGCATAAATGGGATATTTTTTCAGCTGACACTCGAGTAAGGAGTGCAGCAGGGCTCGCTGAGTTACAGGCACCTCCTTCCCTGAGCTCCAGGATCTGCTTGAGTTGTCGGCAGAAGAGACAAGGCAGCTTCACCTCCCACCCCAGGGTACACTTATCCCTGAGCCATGGGATGCTGCCACCTCTTCCCAGTCCCTTTTTTCCTTCCTTCTGGAAAGCTTCACATGTATTATTGCCATACTCTATCCGTCCGCTTTCAGAGGTCTAGGGGTGGCCAGCAGGACCATTTTCCCCCAAATCTGCCTTCCCTACAGGGCGGTCCAAAGGCTCATCCACCTCTAGGACAGCAACCTGCTCCTTGGCCATGCTTTTGGAAACAAAAGCACTTTTATTTCTTCATCTTAAATCGAAGTGATGGGGAAGGGTGAGCGCAGGGACCACAGCTCCCATCTCTGTTGTACAAGCTGTGCATGCCCTGAGCAGGATCAGCCTCTCCCAGCTCCTGTTGCCACAGCTTTGCACCCGCTCCTTTAACCTATTTTATTTGCAGTGATGAGAAATTATAGCAGGAGAAATAAGGCGCTTGTCAGTTTTCTTGAAAATTAGGCCACAGCTGTCAGCCTGAAAGGGAAGCGGACGTCTCGAAGGAAGGATCTGCTGCTGCTCTACACTTCTCCCCCACTCCCAAGCCAGCCCCTACCCTTCCTCCCCTTCCTAACAGAGCCTGCCTGAAAACATCAGTGCCCGGTGTAAGTGCCCCTCTGGGAACAGGCTCTGGAGGGCTCACTTGAACTGTGAGCACTGAATGAGTTGTTCCTGTCAGCCGTGGTGGTGGCTGGAGCCAGGCACGTGCTCTAATGCTGCTGCTGGTGCCTCCTGCCTGGGGCTTGAAGCCCCAGGAGCCCAGGGCAGGGCTTGAATTTGCCATCCATTTCGCCATCGAGTCACTGGCAAGTTTAAAAGATGGAAAATACGTGCTTCAGGGAGGTAATTTTTTGCTTTCCTGGAGGGTTTGGAAGGGGAGGTTTGCCTGGTTTTCAAGTGAGCTTCCTGTAGATGCTTAGATGTTCCTACAGGATTTTGTAAGCTTTGCAGTGACTCATCAGTGCAGGTGCTCGTGGCCAGGTTGGATGGGGCTTGGAGCAGCCTGGTGTAGTGAAAGGTGTCCCTGCCCATGGCAGGGGATTGGAACAAGAGAGTTTTTAAGGTCCCTACCAAGCCAAACCATTCCAGAATTCTATGGACAGGATAGCTTTATCCAGAAGTCACAATAAAGTTTCCTCAAGGAAACTCCTGGGACACACCAGCTCGAGCAGCTAGAGGCTGGTGCTGGTTGTCTGTCAGTGGGCTTCACCTTGGAGGAGCTGTCACATTCATCTGTGTTATGCGTAAAAGTTGGGCCGTACCTTGGGCTGAGAGGACCATCAAGTTTCCAAATTTGTCCTTTAGCTTCTGGTCCATCCCAAAGGATATTACTCTTCCTTCTCCTTGCTGCAGCCCTGTTTCCCTCTCCTGTTTGGTACAGAGCTGCAGGTATCTCACTGATCATAAAAATGTCCGGAGGTGTTGGATATCTGCTTGGAGAACTGAAGGGGATCTCGTTGAAGGTCGCTGTTCTCCAGGCATGTCCAAAGTGGGAACAAGGCCGGGTTCATCACGAGTCAAGGTAGATGTGCCCACCTTCAGGCTGGATTATCAGCTTTAGTAGGCAGCAGGGAAGCCATCCTGCCAGCCAGGACAGGGACCTCCCGGTGGCCTGATGTCCAGGGGGAGCATCAGGAGCAGAAGCCGTGGACTGAGGCTCTGCAGGATCAAGATGCCGTTTCACCAGTTGAAGCTGGCCTGAAGTACCAATGTACATTTGTGCTGTGTTCCTCTCAGGCATCCATCTTGGTTGCTCCGGGGATCCCCAGGGATCCCTGGGGAGCGCCTGACGCTGAGGCGGCCGCGGCCCGGCACTGAGCTGGCAGCGCGGCTCCTTCGGCAGTTGTCACACTGACGGCTGCTGCCAAGCAGACGCTCCGTGGGAGGGTTTTCTTGTTTGCACTGAAACACTCTGCACCTTTCCCTTTTCAAGCAAAGGCAGCGCAGGGCTTGTCTCCTCCGGCTTTCCGAGATCCACACATCTCCTCCCAGAATCCACACATCTCCTTCCCAGATCCACACATCTCCTTCCCAGAATCCACACATCTCCTCCCAGGATATGCACATCTCTGGTCTGCAGCTTTCACTGAGTTTCCCTGGGGAGCTTGGTAATCATTCCAAGAAACCAGAGCTGATGTGGGTCCTTCTCCTCCCCAGACCTGCCTCCTGCAGAAGGAGCTCCCCTACTCCTAAATCTCCCAAACCATTCAAAATCCCTTACATGAAACACCGTGAATTTTGTAAAGCAGGATCTGCTGGGGTTGCCATGGTTTCCCTTGCCCGGAGGAGCAGCTCTGGAGCCTGGATTCAGGAAAGGGGGGGATTAAAATGGAGGACTGGGATTTTCTTTGCTGATGTAGAGGGAAAGGATGGGACAATGATATCCTCCTGCTTTCCCCACTTGCTCTCTTCTCCTCCTCCCCTTCCCATCCTAATTTTGTCTATGCTTCCTCTGCAAATTCCTAAAGGATCCCAGCTGTTGGGCCAGGCTGAGGATGCTGCTTTTCCTGGCAGGAGAATTTCAGGGGGATAGGGATGGGCAGTGGGCATCACGGAGGCTGTGGATTCCCTGGTTAGGTGGGTTATGCTGGGGCATCTGCTGGGGAGCCTGGGGTGTGGAGGAAGGGTGGAGGAAAGCCTTTGGGAGGAGAGAGGAAGGGAGCTGAGGAAGAGGAGGGGTGGGAGGAAGCATGGAGGGGCTCTGCCCTCCTCACAGCTGTGGAAGTTGTTTTGAGACCCATGAGCAGAAAAGTGGAGCAGAACCCCTTGGAGCATCATTCCCAAGCCTCAGCCAGCTCCTTCCACAGCTCAGGCTCTGTCCCAGTTGCTGGAAGTGGGACAAGACATGATCCTCTCCCTGCTGGGGCCCCGTGTCTATTAGCCCAGAGCTAATAAAACGAATCACTGGTGCTTAATGAAGAAGCACCTGCTTAATTGAACACAGCGGGACAGTGCTCAGCATGGCCAGGCAACGGGACAGGACCAGTGTTTCCCCCCAGGCACCCCACAGATCCCAGAGGAGGAGATGGTTCTGCAGTGAGACTGGATCTCATCTTACTTTTTCTTAAATTTTAGGGAAACACAAACATTCACCCTCTTTGAGCAAGCATTGGTCTGGTCTGACCCTCTGCCACCCTGTTTCTGCCTGGTGGCTCGGGGCAGGGGACGGGGCTGAAGTGGTTAAAGGGACGAGCGGGCAGGATGGGAGCTCTGACAGCTCCCTGAAATGATGATGTTTAGATTAGCTGGTTTCCAGGCACCGAGTTGTCAAAGCAAGAGGGCTGGGAGGGACGCCGGGGCTTGTCCTTAATTGGAGATGTGGCTCTAAAGCCACCCCATCTTGCCAACATCCTCTGGGCCCCAGCACATTGCCCTGCAGCAGCTCCCTGCCCCTGTACGATCCCTGTTCCGCTTGTTCCCGTACCTCATCCCACCCCACCAACCATTTGTGTGATGGGAATTCATTGTGATTGACAGTGCTGTGCTGGCAGCTTGGTGGCTGCTGCATCAGAGACACAGGGGGACCCCGGGGTGACATGGCCACGCAAAGCTTGTGGTGACCTCTGTGGCTCTTCCCTTGGCCAGCCTCATGTTGTCAAGGGGTCCTTTAGGCAAGGGGGTGGGCAGGGTCCTGTGACTGCGGTAGGGACTGGAGGGGTCCTGCTGGGTCTCTTGGGAGCCCCACGGTGGCTCGAGGTGTCCCCCATTGTCACACTGCAGGCAGATGCTGCCTCCCATCTGCCTGCAGCCACATTCCTTGGCTCCATCGGAAAGGCTTGAATAACCCTTTTAATTTAAGGAGTTAAATTTTAATGGCCTGAATACCACATTTCATTATCGCCATGTGCCTGCGCTGCCGGCTGCCTAACATAACCAATGTGTGCCATGATGCTCTGCGGCTCCTGCCTCCCTGGGGACGCTTCTTCCCCTCTTCTTCCATGCCAGGAGATCCTTAGGGGACTCTCTGGATCCCCATGGGCAAGGGGATGCACATCATCCCCAGGGATGCAGGGAGAGCTCCAGGGAAAAGCATCTTGCTGGAATGATGCTTCAGGGGGATTAGCCAGTTCCTTCCATCATCACATCATGTATATTTGGGGAGATATATATATTTAAGGGGTGCGTGTGTATATATATATGCACATATTTATGGGGTGTATATATCTGGGATGTATTTATGGTGTGTACATATAAGGGGTATGGCTCCCACTCTCTGTCCCCTCTGCCCTGTTCCCTTCCACAGCCACTCCACCGGCATCTCAGTTGAAGCCACCTGTCCTCTGTTCAGCCCCTTTCCCTGCCTCCTCCCAGCCAGCCTGGCGTTCCCCTCATGCCATCAAAGCCTCCCAGGGGATGGGCTCCTGGGGACCCTCCCACCCCACGAGCAGCCACCTGGTGCTGGCAGTTGGGCTCAGCTGCTGGCTGCTGTCATGGAGGCCAGCAGCTGCAGGACCAGCCAGTTGTCTCCGCCTTTGGGGACAGCTTTTGGGATATGCCGACCAAGGGGCTTCATGGAGGGGAGTTTGAGGTCTCTGCCAGTGCCATAGGAGGATGCTGTGCACTGGCAAACTCATTCTGCTGGTGGCTCCCAGAGAACCTGGGGGCAGCTGGAGGGGATGGTGCCCAAGCAGGACAGCATCCCCGTGGGGCGACACAGCTTTGAAGCAGAGAGACAGTCTCCACGCAGCTACTCCTCTAACACCTCAACAGTTTCCAGTTCCCCAATGCCACTGAAAGGAGAGGAGACAATCCCAACCCTTCCCCACTAATCAAAACCAGGCCTGAAATTAGAAAGCAGCTTGCGTTCAGCCCCTTGCTCACTGTGAGCACAGCGTTCACCAGGCAAATGGCAAAGCTCCTATTTGTGGAAAGCAAGAGCCTTCCTTCTCCATGGAGGAGCAGTGGAGGGGGAACCCGACTGGCATCCTTTTGGTGATGGGGGAACTTTGGAGGTCACTGAATTGCCCTCAGTGCTCCCTGGCACTGTTTTTCTTGTTTAAACTCTTGCCATAGTCTTCCTGCCTGGAAGGTGTAAAACACCAGCTCCCCACCAGCCACGAGCAGCGCAGCCAGTCCCGGCTGTACTGGCGCACCAACCACTTCACTCTTGAGACTACAACTGTCCCAGTGTTTGTCCCTGGAGGACCCATCCCTTCTTTGGGCACAGTAAACCATCCTACTTCATGGTCCAAGTGCCCAGCACGGCTGCTGGAGGAAGCTTGGCAAGGATGGGGCATCCACTTATCCCCCTTGCTGGAGAAGGGTAGCATGGAGCCAGCTTACTGCTGGGCTGGGCTTGGTCCTGCCCAGGCTGGGCTTGCTCTGCTACAGCTGGCAGTGACTGGATCCTGCCTGCAACGCTGAGCTATTGATTTGCTTTTGGCTCCATCAGGCTGGACTAAAAGCCTCTGCCTTCCCCTTTCCTCCCTCCATGCCTCACTTTCCCACCGTTCTCCCTCCTCCAGCCAGCCCGCGTCCAAGCGGCAAGAAATCAGGGAAGCGTTTTCATCCCCATGAATGCAGCCGGTTACGTAAGAATAATTGGGATAAATGAGCTTATTTATCACAGCCCGTTCCATTTTAGCGGGGTCCGGGGCGATCGCCGGGTTGGGTTACGTAAAATCCCGCACAGAGCATCTCATTGTCCGGCGGCAGCCACGCGGGATGCGGGAGCTGCCGATGGAGAGCAGCCGGGGCTGGGTGAGGAGGGAAGGGATTACTTGGCAGGACGAAGAGGTGGCAGGAAGATGAGGGGGTTTCTTCCTCCATGTGTTGAGGAGGGAAGATCTTTATCTTCATTCTTCCCCTGCGTTTCTAAACCACCAGGCTTTAGGGTATGGTCTTTGGTGTCTAACTAGAGCCAAATTGTCTTCCTCTGGTCCGTCCTCACAGGAACAGGGGCTGGAAACTCACGTCCTTCCTCCTCCTCACCCCAGGAGGTGAAAACGTGGCTTCTGAGCAGGGAAAGTTGAGGTGTACCTCTCAGCTCCTGGCCAAACCAGGCAGCTAGTGAATGCCTCCCGCCCAGCAGCCCAAACAGTTGCTCCTTGTTTTGCCTCTTAATCCTCTCAGAGATGCCTCCAGGGGGAAATTTGATGTCCGGCTAAGATTATCTGGTGGGGAACTGTGCTTGGTAGGAGCTGGGGGAAAGCAGAGTTGCTCTGGGGGGTGCCTTGGTGCCAAGGTTCCCCATCAGCCCATGGGGAAATGTGGTAAGCCAGGGAGCATCCCAGTTTCAGGAGAAGCTGGGATGCTGGGTAGCCAGGTGGGCTTCCCTGGGTCTCTCCAATCCCCACACTGGGGATCTGAGCTGGCGCTGGGCAGCATTTCAGGTGTCCTCAGACAAACTGCCCAGGAAGGCAAGAGCCCGGAGAAAAACAGGAAATCCCCAAATCCAAACAAATGTGGGAGAAAAAAAAAATCTGGTGGGGTTTTTTTTGTTGTTTCTGGTCTAAAAAATGTTGAAAATCTTGGGAATGCCTCAAGGTTTGTTAAGCAGGACGGACATTCCTGCTGTGACCCAGCCAGGCAGATCAGCGTGGGCCGCAGTGCTGGTTACACTGTGTTTTGGGGAGAGTGCTGCTGGCAGGATATCCAGTGGAGCAGAGACATCTTCCAGCTTCACCAGCTGGAGCTCTGGAGCCACTCAGCACCGGATCTTCTGGCAGCTGGAGCATGGAGGAGTTCAAAGAGCAGCCTCTGGCTCCAGGGCTGCGGGGTTGCTCAATACCAGTAGGAATTGCTTTGCCCCACTGGCCACGCTCACTGGGATGTTCCCCGGTGTCGGTGGGATATTGGTCTGACTGGGCCATCACATGCCATCTGCAATGGTGCTACTGCACGCTCACTGCACTGGTCAGGGTGGAAAGTGACACTGAAACTTCCTGAGGGAGGCCATAAGAAGGTTTGAGGTGGCATGAGCTGTAGTGGTGGGTGCCAGCAAAGTCCTGAAGCAACATGACCAGGGACATGTCTTAGCCCAGCTATGGATTTTTGTTCTTGTCCTGGTGTGAATAGCTGCATCCTCCAAATGCAGAGCCTGGTATTGCCCCACAGCATCTCCCTTCTGGGGCCACCACACTCACCCAACTTCTGATGCACCCAGATCTCCTTCCTTCTCTCTGGAGAACTGGGCTCACATCAGAGTCTTGGTTGTGTTTCTTAACCATTCTTCCCCCCTGGCTTCTCTCCTCTGTGATACACAGGCAGCTTTGTCTACTTCTGAATGCAGAGAACATCTTTCACTCCATGGCAGACATACTGCTTAGGGAAGAGGACCTCAAGTTCGCCTCTACTATGGTTCACACCCTCAATACCATCCTGCTGACATCCTCCGAGCTCTTCCAGCTGAGAAACCAACTGAAGGACCTGAAGACCCCGGTATGAGCAGCAGGAGCAAGCTCAGCAGCTGGAGGGGACATAATGGGGGTGGTGGGGACCTGGCAGCTACCTGGGAGTGTGTCTTGCTGCTCAGTCCCTGCCTGGTAGGTCCCAGGGTTGGAGCTTGGGAAGCCTCTTTATTCATCCACCCTTCATGAGCTGAGAATGGGCTTGGAGGATGTGCCCAACTCTGCCCAACTCTTGCCTTTCTCCCTGGAATGAGAATGAGCTTACTGAGCCCTCAAGCAGCTGCTGCCTTTCTCCCTCTGTCCCTACATGGGCCATGGGACAGGTGACAGCAGGAGGAGAGTCCTGCAGTCCCTCAACTGTCCCTCCCAAGAACATGCCCACAGGATTTTCTGAGCACTGTGACCAGTGACATCCAAGGAAGGAGAGAAGGAAGATGATTTCTCCTCCTTCTTCTGCTGAAAACTGGTAATGCAAGGGTGTCCCCTTGGGTGGGACAGCATCATCTTCCAGCCCCTCATCCTGTGGTGGACACAGCAGCCCTGAGGGCCACTTCATCATTCTGGTCACCCCAAAGCCCACCTGGTCTCCATCTCCTGAGGCTGAGGCTCTTGCCAGTGCCAGGTGGACTTGGTGGGTCCAGAAATGTCCCTTTGTGTCTCAGTGGTACTTGCCAGCTGGGTGGGTTGATGCTGGTACCTGGGGCTCTCCATGCCGTGTCCGTGCTCGCAGTGATGACCAAACCCCAATGGTTCCCTCTTTCCCCAGGAAAGCCGTAACCTCTTCTGCTGCCTGTACCGGTCCTGGTGTCACAACCCTGTGACAACCGTGTCCCTCTGCTTCCTTACCCAGAACTACAAGCATGCCTACGACCTCATCCAGAAATTGTATCCTTTGGGGATTTTCTGCCAGGGTGGGGCCTGAGCTGGCTGTGGTCTCTCTGTGGCAACCAAGGTCACCCTGCAGGCCAGCCCGGCCTCCTGCCTGCAGCCCATCATTACCAGGGCAGGGCAGCCTGTGCTGGGCATGTGCCAGCTCCCTTCCCCTGGTGTCATCCCTTTTTTTGTGGTGAAAAGAGAGGAAGGCGTGCACTGACTGAGCTTTGACCTTCCCCTGCCCAGGAGGGGAGGCTCCTCAACATCCTCTTCCTCCCAGGAAGGTGAAGGCTTTGGCCTCCTGGCCTGGTGAAGAGCAGGCAGTGCCCAGCACGGCACGATCCCCGGTGAGCTCACCATCTGCCTGCAGCAGAATGATTATTTTCATGTGCCAGCAAACCCCAAGCCTCCCTGAGTAGTTTTCCAAACGAAGAAGCGCAATGAGATGCTCAGCTTCCCCCTTCCCAGTGCACTCTGGCATTCCTTCTGGGAGACACACCATCCCCATGGGCCAGGAGGGTAAAAGCAAGCGTCCTCCCTTGAACACTCATCCTGCCTGCTCTCAGCTTTTTGGGCAGCCTGTCTCTTCCCCTGTACCTGCCTGCTCATCCTGTCTCCCTCTATCATCCCTTGGCCACCCTACAGACCTTTCAGCCCTGCCCGTGTGCAAGCCCTGCCTGTTCCCTGCCCGCTCACATTCCACAGGAGCCGTGGATACAGGGAGGCTTTGGCAAAGCCACACCGGGCATCACCCGCGCGAGCCATCTGCTGCTACTCGGCCACGTTTTTCCAAGGTAACATCCTTAACAGCCACATCCAGCGGGGATCTGGAGGTCACCGTGGATTTCCTCACCGAGGTGGACAAGCTGGTGCAGCTCATCGAGTGCCCCATATTCACATGTAAGGAGGAAACCCCGGGTGGGGAAGGGGCGGCGCACGGTGCTCCCCCGCCCCGCGCCTCCATCGCAGGCGGCAGCCGCCGCACGAATAAATAGAGCAGAAGTTATGAGACTTCTTGCCGGGAGGTTTGCCCAGCGCTGGAGCTGCCCGCCGGGAAAAGGGCACGCTGGCAGCACGGGGGGGCAGCGTTGCCCCCCAGATATAGGTTAAGGGAGCGAGCGGAGCTGGCATCCAACAAAAGGGATGGGGGAAGGGATGGGGGGGCCTGGATCACACTGAGTATCTGCAGGGGTACACGAGGAGGGCGTCAGATGGGGGGAGCCCTCTGTGCTACCCTCGGATGCACGGGGTGGCATCGTGGGTGCTGCTGGGGCCCTTAGCAAGAAAAAAGGGTTTTTTTCTAGAAATGAAGAATTAAGTCCTGAAAAAACAGCTGATGTTTTCTCCAGCATCCAGCAGTGTGGATAATATACTGGATAATACAGCAGTGCCTGACCAGGGTCTCAGGGGTGTGACACTGGGAGCCGGGATGGTGGCAGGGGACATGGCAGGGTGACCTGGGGCCATGGGGGGATTTTCTCATGATATCAGTTTGCTGCCCCTGGGCTTCTCATTGAAGGTGTAGCAGGGCACTGAGGTTGTTGGGAAATGTCCTGGAAAGGACTTTGTGGGGCACCTATATAGGTCCAGGGTAATACTGAGAAATATTTCAGGGAAGAGGGTTAGAGCAGCTGGGCAGTAGAGACCACCCAGTCATGCTGGGCAGTAGAGACCCCCCAGTCATGCTCCTTCCTGTAGACCCTGTCCCTTATCCCCAAGATGACTCTCCCAATGTGTGAGGCAGCCACATGTCTGTGGTGGTTTTGCATGCCCCAAAATTATTAGAGTTCCCCAACCCACTCACCTTAGTCTGTACATCTCGGGGTGGGGGACAGACGTGTCCCCCATAAAGTGGCATCCCTAGGGATGGCTCCATTCACTGGGAGACACCAGAGGTGCAAGTGACAACCAGGAGGTGAGATGCTAGGATACAGACCTTGCCCCATTGCCTGAGCTACCCCTTCAGTTGTATTTAGGGCTCCAGAAGACACTTCCACCATGAGCACAGCGAGGGATGGGGCCAGAGGGTGGTTTTGCCTCTGCTGAACAGAACTGAGGCCCAACACATGTAACCCTCAGAAACAAGTGGAGGGGATCCCTTCTGCTCCAGAGAGTCCCCAAGAGGGTGTCACCCAGCCCTCTGGATGTATGCTAAATCTGCAGAAGCTGAGGAGCAGTCCTGTGTTGCATGTGTGTTCTCAGGCAGACGGCATGGACAGCCTCAGGGGTGAGTGGCATCAGGAGTGGCAGACTGGGGAGCCAGTTGCCCCCAGGGGACTGTGTCAAGGAAAGGGACTTCTGGACAGTGTGGGACACCAAGATGGATGGGTTAGTGAAAAGGGAGAGGGGTGCCACCAAGTGCCCCTTTGGATGGCTGACAGAGGCTTAGAGCCTGTCCAGGACTGTCAGAGCGGGTGGGAGGAACCTGCTATTGCAGCTGGAGATGAAATACATTTTCCCTGCCTTCCCATCCTCTTCTATCCTCTTCCAGATCTCCGCCTGCAGCTGCTGGATGTGAAGAACAATCCCTACCTGATCAAGGCTCTCTATGGCCTGCTGATGCTGCTGCCCCAGAGCAGCGCCTTCCAGCTCCTCTCCCACCGCCTCCAGTGCGTGCCCAACCCAGAGCTCATGCAGTCCACGTAAGTGCCATGGGGACAGACCGGCATCAGCATCGGGGCTGGATCAGCTGTTCCCCCACAGCTGAGCATCCGCACCATTCCAGGCTCAGCCCCGATCCCGGGCTCAGCCCCATGCTCTGGCTTTCACCCCCCAGCTCCGCTGCGGCCGTGGCTGTTCCTTGTCCCCATGGCCGGGAGTGTTGGCTCGGGGGGTTTTTTGTGTCTATATTTGGTAACCCTGGGAGGGCTGTGCCTCATCCACAGGCATTTGGCATCCGGGATGGAAAATTTCACTTGTGGGGTCGCTATGGAAACGAGCAGAGCTGGGAAGGAGGTTTATGGAGAAAGACTCCTGCAGCTGGGGGGTGCTCCCAAAGCATCCCCCCTGCAGCCTGGACAGCCTTCACAGCACCCAAAAGGAGCCTGGCACCCTGCTAATGCCTCTGGATGGCTGCTCCATTCCCACTCCTGGCCTTTGGGGATCCGTGAGATGTGCAAGGGCAGCGTCTCCCTGGGGACCAGCTGAGATCTTCGTGCTCCCTGCCCAGGGGTGCTGCCAGTGGGATTTGCTTTCCAACCCTTGGCTAATGAGTACTGGGGGGGCTTGATGATAAAGCTGGCTCTGCCTGGGAACAAAAAGGGCTCTCAAGATGGGCAGGTTTCTGAATTAACCCCCCGCTGCTGTTGTCACTCCTTGGCTTTTAACTGCTTCCCTGGGATGGCTTTTATCCCTCATGGCCTCTGGCACTGAGCTCCTACCCACAACCTAGCACTGATATTTAATTGGGGGGGCGGAGAGGGGNTGTTGGCTCGGGGGGTTTTTTGTGTCTATATTTGGTAACCCTGGGAGGGCTGTGCCTCATCCACAGGCATTTGGCATCCGGGATGGAAAATTTCACTTGTGGGGTCGCTATGGAAACGAGCAGAGCTGGGAAGGAGGTTTATGGAGAAAGACTCCTGCAGCTGGGGGGTGCTCCCAAAGCATCCCCCCTGCAGCCTGGACAGCCTTCACAGCACCCAAAAGGAGCCTGGCACCCTGCTAATGCCTCTGGATGGCTGCTCCATTCCCACTCCTGGCCTTTGGGGATCCGTGAGATGTGCAAGGGCAGCGTCTCCCTGGGGACCAGCTGAGATCTTCGTGCTCCCTGCCCAGGGGTGCTGCCAGTGGGATTTGCTTTCCAACCCTTGGCTAATGAGTACTGGGGGGGCTTGATGATAAAGCTGGCTCTGCCTGGGAACAAAAAGGGCTCTCAAGATGGGCAGGTTTCTGAATTAACCCCCCGCTGCTGTTGTCACTCCTTGGCTTTTAACTGCTTCCCTGGGATGGCTTTTATCCCTCATGGCCTCTGGCACTGAGCTCCTACCCACAACCTAGCACTGATATTTAATTGGGGGGGCGGAGAGGGGGCTGCACGTGCTTCCCCCTCCTTTTTTCTCCCCACTAACCCTGGCAGTGGGGGTTTTTCGAGCTGTCAGACGGCCTGAGCATCTGATTAACTCTGACCTACATTCCTTCAAACACCGAAGCCAGCTTTCATAACCGGCCAGCCCCAGCTGCCCCCTCCCCAGGGACATACCAGGGCCACCAGAGCTGCCTGCCATCTTCCCGTGGGCATCCTACAGCTGGTGTCTCCCCCTTCCCTGCGTAGGGACAGCACAGGGATGAGTATCCATGGCTGGAACCTGAGGGAGCCCACATTTGGAGGCTCCAGCCCTGGGTGCTCATCCCTGGGGACTGTCCCTGCTGCCACTGGATGTTTTTTGCTTGCTCAAAAAAGTAGACATGGAAACTGAGGCACATGGCCCTGGCATCCTTTCCTCACTGCTTTTGACTGGAATGGGTTGGGATAGAGGGGAGCATGTGTCAGAGGGATTAAACGTCCCATGTGGGGCCAAGATGCAGATGTTCCTTGTCCCCTCCTTGTCCCAGGACTTCTTGGGCTCTATCTCACATGTCTGGAGGAAGAAAATATGTCTTTGGGGGTGTTTTATGAGGCACCAGCGTGACTAGGATTTGCTGAGCTCAGTTTCTTCAGGACAAGCTTTTGGTGCTGCCAGTGCTGGATGCTCACTGTACCAAACATCCCCATCCCCTTCCCACCCTCATTCTCTCTTCCCACCCTGCAGGGACAACACCAAGCCCAGCACCAGCTTCAAGAGAACAGCAGCCTCCAACATCGACTACACGGAGCTGCTGCAGCACTTTGAGAAGGTCCAAAACAAGCACTTGGAAGCAAGACACCAGCGAGCCGGGCAGGCAGAGCAGCTGGACCGGCGGGTGGTCCTCTGAGCATCCCTGCGGCCGCCGCGGGTGTGCACAGTTGCTGGGGCAGGGACCAGGGGACACGGACCAGGGAACAGGCACACCGGTTGCTGGCCACCAGAGAATCTGGTGGGTTTAATGGAGATGGGCAAGCGCTCAACACGGGGCTGGTTTTCCCCCCCACTGTACGTATGGATGAGGGGAGACCTTCAGGCTGTGCCCAGCTTCTCCTGTGGGTGTTGTGGGGACATGGGGAAGGGTTGCAGGAGGAGAGGGCCAGGGTAAAGCACCTCATCTTCTCTTGCAGTGGGGCGAGGAAACTCCCCTTTGCTTTGCTAATGCCTTCCCCGTGACTGTCAGCTGAGCACCCAGCCTGCTGCCAGCAGCACCGGAGGAGGGGAAGGGAAGACGGGAGCAACCCCTGGCCTTCCGCCCTGGAAAACAAGCATGTGGGGCTGCCAGCCACCTCTCACCACCCTGACTTCCACCCTCTGCTTCTGAGGCCCTGCTGGAGGTGGCCAGTGGCATCTCACTCGGGGAGACACTCCTGTGCCTGACGCTCGGCCCCCTCCCTGCATTCACACATCCTCTCTGAGTCCCCGGCTCTTGGCAGGGACAACGGCACAGCTTCGACTCCCAGCCAGCACCGGGGGACACGGGGGGCAGTGGACCTAACCCCAGACTCCATTCCTTGTTCCTGCATTAAGCTCCCCATGATAAAATAAACAAGCAATGCAGAACAGCCCATTCCTTGTTGCTGGGCTTCCCATCATAGTTTTGTTCCCAAGTGGAGCCAAAAACCCAGCAAGGGCAGGGAATGGCATGGAGCATCTTGCTTGACCCTATGCCCCACGCTGGCCCAACCCTGCCACGTTGGCTTGCCAGGGCTTCTCCGCCTGCTCTTCTTCCCAGCAGGAAAAAAAACACCACTGAAATTCTTCCAGGCCATGGTCACGAAACCGCAGCACAGTGACAGGCATTTTCCTGGCCCTGAGCAGCCGCCAGTGCTGCCTTCGTCCTGTCCTGTGGCACCGAGGGACCCCAACACGTGCCAGGCTGCTGCGGTTTGGGGGGACACCACTGCA
Source organism: Aleadryas rufinucha (assembly GCA_013397815.1). Taxonomy (NCBI): domain Eukaryota; kingdom Metazoa; phylum Chordata; class Aves; order Passeriformes; genus Aleadryas; species Aleadryas rufinucha. The sequence continues at coordinate 81,774 of VZTH01007623.1, forward strand.
TCCCCTGCATGTTTCAGGCCCTCACTTGATCCCAGGAAAAGGGGGATTGGAGGAATTCGTGGAGTTTTTATGGTTTCTGGCCTGTTTACAGCAAAGACTGTCTCTGGCAGTGGGTTCCCCAAACAGCCCCATACCGACGCTGCTTTGGCCAGGATAAAGACATTCCTGTCATTCCCGGGAAAGGGCTTTCCAGACCCAGTCACGGCGGGTTAATTTTAACAGCCAGCCCTCCAGGATAGGCAAGCAGTGGCTTCTCAAGCCCGCCAGTTTCTCTGGGTGCTGGGGAGTACCTGTTGATGGACCCCCGGGTCATTGCCAGTGTGGGGCCAGGGCGGGCTCTGCCTCACTCCTGCCGAGCTCACTGCTGCTGAGCAGCCTCTTTTCACACTGAGGGACTGGGTTTATGGAGAGAAATTCCAGCCGGCTGCCGGAGTGCTGAGCCATAATTGTTTCCTTATGGGTGGCTCTTGACCAACGCCGTCCAGAGCAGTGTGGGCATCATCAGCATGGGATCAGCACTACTTTTCTGGCAGGAGGGGGAATAGGTGGCTTGCACTGAAACCCTTGCCCCAGCTGAGTGTCATTGTACTGCGAGGGGTAGGGAGGTCTGTTGGGGCTCGGCCTGGCACCCCCAGATCCCCCGAGGCTGGGGCTGGGGCCTCAGGATGGCTGTGGGAAGGGTTTGTCTGCTGGCAGGCCATGCATGTCCCATGGCTCCCTGATAATCGAGTGCACTGAGATATTTCAGAGCTCTCATGTAAGTACTGCGGAGGGACTTCAGCATCCAGCACATCGTGGGAGGGTCAGGAAGGCAGTGGGGGTCAAACACCCTCTGGGGAGAGGCAGCATCCCCCCGGCACCTCCAGAGCTCTGGGACTGCCCCCGGGCATCCCATGGCATCTCCAAGTGCAGTGTCCTCACATACTCCCTGGGGCTTTCCTGCTCCTCACCTAGTACCCCAAGATAATCCCTGGGGGTTCCTCCGCCGCCTCGGGAGCAAACGCCGGTGCTGGCCCCATCAGTCCCACATCTCCAGGCATTCCTCGTGTCTCCCTCCGCTGTAGTTCTGAGGCACCCGGCGCTGCTCCCCGACCCCCC
>VZTH01007624.1:0-14967 GCA_013397815.1 Aleadryas rufinucha
CGGGGAGCGGCCGTGGGCTGCCGCAGGGAGCGCCCGGGGCACTCGCTCGCCGTCCCGCACCCGGCCTGTCCCCGGTGCCCCCGGGAACGCCGCCGCCGCGCTGTTTTGGGGCACCGGAGCTCGGCCGCTGTGCCGCGGCCGAACGGGGACCCCTGCCCGCAGCACGACCCCTCCTCACGGCACAGTCCCCGCTCACCGGGCGCGCTCCCGGCTTTGGGGGGCGCTGGCAGGGGTCCAGCCCGGCCTCTCCTCGGAATTCCCGAATTCCCGAACGCCTGAGCTGTGCGTGCCCCCAGCCCCGGGGTGCCACCCCCGTCACCGCGCCTACCGGGGGGGATCGGCTGCCCCTGGCTCCCTGTGGCTCCGGGAAGTGGTTCCCCCGGATCTGCCGGCTCCCGCCCCGGCGCAGAGCAGGATTTGGGCACTAGGGAAGCGGGATTCTCTGCGCTAGGGGCTGCTCGGGGTTTTTGGGGCGTGTGAAGTACAGCCAGAGCCTTGTCTCGATCAAAGCCGGGGTTATCTTGGAGCCTCTTTCCGAGCTTAATCCCGTTGCCACCTTCCCTCCGTCGGGCCCGGGTGCTGCTTTAGCCGGCGTTTGTTCCCGTCGGTTCCCGAGGCCGGGAGCCCCATCTGGGAATGGAGGGGGTGGTAATGGGGTGGGTCCGAGGGGAGACCTTGAACCCCCCTGCGAGGGGCCAGTCTGGGGACATTCCCTCCCACCTGTCGCCGTGCCCGGTGTCTCCTGACGCCGTGATGGGAGGCCGGGGCTGTCCCTGCTCGCCGTGGGGCCCGTCGGGACGCGGCCTCGGTGGGTGAGGCACTGTTCCTCCTGCTTTGCCCGTGAAACGGGGCTAATCCCGTGTAAACCGGCGGGATGGGCTGGGGAAGGAGGATGTAAGCCCCGGGCAGGAGATAAGCACGGAGTGATTCCAGCCTCCTGGCTGTCTACAGGGGAATGTTTCTCCGTGTTCCGTGCTGATCCTCCTGTACGCCCACCTGGGAGAAAGGCGGGTGTGCAGGATGCACCCGGAGCCGAGAGGCGGCCAAACACACCTTGCTGTGCGTCCTCCTTTGGGATTAGGAACAGGGAAGTGTCCCCAGACCGCCCTGTTGGGGCAGGTGCTGCTGTTTGGACACAGGGAAGTGGCCAGTGGGGATCTCATGCTGGCATTGCTCCGGCCACGGTGCCAGGTTTGGGAAAATTCCCACTTTTTCTGATGGATTTTGGAGCGGGAAGTGTTGGGCTGGTTGTGCAAGGACAGGGCGAGCAGAGGGAGCTGCAGAGGGAGGAGGGAATCCCTGCTCCATGGATGCCCCTCACTCACAGTGCCAGGCAGCGAGCTCTGGAGCGGCTCTGTGGAGCTCTGGAGCGGCTCTGTGGAGCTCTGGAGCGGCTCTGTGGAGCTCTGGGAAGGCTCTGTGGAGCTCTGGGATGCAGCTGATCAAAACAAAGTGGGAGCAGGTAAAGCACATCCCGTCTCCGTGCAGCCCTGGCTCTGCCCTGCCCGGGAGTTGCCTCACGTGGAAGGAATTGTTTGTGTGTTCGCCCCGTGCCATGGGAACTCGGCTGGATCGGGGTGGGTCGGGAGCTGCGGATCCCGGCGGGTGACGCGGGTCTGGGAGCTGGTAACCGGGAGGGAGCTGTGTCCTGCCTGTGCCGGGAGCCGCGTGCTTTGTGCCGAGGTGCATTTCCTCCTTCCCGGGGCAGGAGCTGGAGCGAGGGAGGAGGGAATGTTGGGAGCTGCAGGCACGTGTGTCCCCATCCCAGCAGAGGTGGGGAGCGCCTGTCTCGCGATCCAGAAGGGACATGGAGTGCCTGGCTCCGTGTGGAAAGGCTGGAGAGGGGCTGGAGCAGATGGGCAGAGTGGGAAGGGGAGTAAAAGGAGGAAATCAGTGAGGGTTTACAGGGCCTTGGCCCAAGAAAAGGAGACACAGGCTCGAAGCGGTGGAAGGTGGCGGCAGTCGTGCTCGCACATATCCCGAGGGAGGGAATTTGGAATTAAAAGGAACCCCCGGAAACGGAGACGAAGGAAACAGGAGCAGCTCCCCTGTATGAGCGGAGGGAAACCCTGGAGAGTGGAGATGACTGCTCTGGAGGTGGCTGAGCAGAGCAGGAACTGGGAATGTGCTCCGAAAAGGAGGTGCTGGGATGGGAAAACCAGGTGGAATTTCTGAGCGGGAGGGAAGGGGGAGTGAGCAGTGACACAGGCGCTGGGGGAGGAAGGAGCAGGGCAGGTCTGGAGGAGCAGCAGGAGAGGAGGAGTTGCTGGGCTGGAACTGGCAGAGGGAGAGGAATGGGAGGCAAGAGCAGAGCCCGTGTAGGCCACAGGTAAGCAAGATGAGCTGGGCGCTCTTTGGAGCAGGGAAGTCTGTGAGTGGCCTTCGTGGATGGGGACAAAGTGGCCGGAGAGACAGAGGATTTGGGGCAAAGGTGGGGGGAAAGGAAGGGTGGGTTGACCAGAGGTGGGCAGGTTGTAGGGCTGGGAAAGGGGATGGCTGGCAAACAATGTGTGTGCTTGGGAGAATCGTGGCCTGAATTAGTGTGATCTGTGGGAATTTGGGGTGGATTTTCCTTGTGTTTCTCCTGGAACCCTTAGGGATTGCAGAGCAGAGATCCCGGCACACTGTGCTGCGCTTTGGCAGCTTCTGCCCAGGCCTGTGCAGCAGGGCTGGGGCTGGGGAGTCCTGCGGGGTCTCAGCTCGTCAGGGGGATCAGGAAGGCATTCCCAGAGCAGCAGGATGGCTCTGGGAGCCGGGATGGGCTCGGCAGCCTCCTGTTTGATGAGCTGTGAAGTTATTCCGGGCGCAGGCAGCTGGAGCAGGGATGCATTTGCATCGCTTCTCGCTGGGGCGTCACTAATGACAGCGCTGGGGCTGTTCCCCTGCTCACGGGCCTGTCCCACGGGCACCTGATTCCATGGGGAGCTGGCTCCGGCCACGGGATCGCCCCGTGGAAGGGCTGGAGCGCCTGGATCTCCGGCTGGGAGGGCTGGGGCAGAGAGACGCGTGCCCCGCGAGGGCAGGGCGGGGATCTCCGGAGGAGGAATACCAGGGAGCAGCCCCTTCTGCCTGGCAGCGCCTGTTTGAACCCGAGGTGTGGCCGTGCCTCCGCGGCGGAGCGTTCCAAGGGCCGGCTGCTCTGGGAGCAGATTGCTCCTGCTAAAGCAATCAGCCGTGATGTCAGGCCTGGGCTTCCGATAGCCCGTCCCTGGAACTGCTGTTGGGCTCGGCTCTGTGGGGTGTTGGGCTCTTCCCCGGACAGGCAGAGCGGGGCTGGGAAGCCGCTGCTCTCCAGGGAGCTCCGTCCCTGCCACGGGAAGCAGCTTTCCCTGGTGTTGCTGTTCCGTTTGCTCCGCTCAGGAGCTGCTGCCTGGTGAAACCCGCACGTTCCCGGCCGGGCAGAGCATCGGCCCCGCGTTTCCTCTCGCTCCCAAGGGCAGGGGAACCTTGGGGTGGGAAGTTGAGCTTCGGCCCCGCAGAGGCCGGGCGGCGGGAGCGGTTCCTGGGTGAGTCAGCCGGGGTGGCTGACGCCGTGAGCCGGGGCTGAACCCGCTTGATGGTAGCACGTCCTTGTCATTAAACCTGCCTCTAATTGGGTGCCGCAGCTCTCCCAAACCTTCACCCGCGTTTAGTCAGCGCTGGAGAGTTCCCTGCCCGCCCCGAAGGAGAAACTGGGGAGGCAGGGAAAGCTGGGAGGGAGAAAGGAGCGAGTCGTAGGCTGCGCTCGGACCTGCAGTGCTGCGGAGGCGGCGAGGGGAGGGTGGGTGACAGACGGTGACAAGCTGAGGAGTGGCGGCTGGAGCAGCAGGAACTGGTGGGATGTGATGGATGATGGGTATGTGGCTGCTTGGGGCACGTCAGGGCCGTGGGCAGGGACACTTTCCACTATCCCAGCTTGCTCCTAGCCCCGTCCAGCCTGGCCTTGGACACTGACAGGGATCCAGGGGCAGCCACAGCTTCTCTGGGTACCCTGTGCCAGGGCCTCCCCACCCTCACAGGGCAGGATTTCTTCCCAATATCCCGTCTAACCCTGAGCTCTGTCTTTTCAAGTCCACTCCCCCTTGTCCTGGCACTGCAGTTCCTGGTGAATCCAGAGCTGCAAAGGCCACCTCCGATCATGGGATTGGTGTTTTCCATGGGCCTCTCCTGTCTCCTACCCTCCAGGGAAGGGGGTGAGATTCCTGGATGTCTTTTCCTGCTGTGGTCTCCACCCTCGTGTTAACTCCTGGAGCCTCTGCTCAGCCCCTGCTCCTCAGGGAGCCAGCACTCGCTGGCACTGGGATTTCAGCAGGAGCTGCAGGAAGGAATTCGTGGGGTCCCTCCAGTCCTTCCAGGGCTCGGGGTGGGTTCCTTGGTGGTGGTAGAGGGGGTGGCTTGGAATTCCTGCGGCAGCCAGTGCCCCTGGGCTGGGACGGGAGGCGCCGTGGCTAATGACAGCCGGCTCTGTCCCTTCCCTCGCCAGGCTAATTTCTGCTGTTGTTTTTTCCAGGTGAGCTGTGGCGCACCAGCAGCTTCGAGTTTTGATGGTTTTACGTAGCTTTTTTTAAAAGACGGACGTGGATGAACGAAGAGGGATTTTAACGAAGGAAGGGGGAGGGAAGAAATGGAGCCGTTTGGGACAAACTGAGGTTTCCCCCCACGCCGCCCGGGCCATGGGTGAGACAGAGCTGCTCAGCACCGCTTCCACCCTCGGGTGCCTGCTGGGGTTGTAAAGGCGCTCCCTGGACGCCCCCTTCCCGTTCACCTGCTGGGAAATGGTTGCTGCAGAGAAGATTTAATGCAATTCCTGTCGCTCCCCAGCCGCCGAGTGGATACTGAGCCCGTGGAAGGGCTCCGGGGGTCAGGAGAAAGGAGCAAGTAGGAAAACCCACAATCCGCCAGACCTTCCCCTCCGCCCCCCTGGAAAGAAAGGATTTACAGCTCAACCTTGCACCAGCTGTTCCTCGGTTTTAGCAGACAAGAGAGAAATAAATAAAATTAAACGGCCACCGCCAGCCAGCCCCAGATCTTGGTGGAATCAGGGAGAGTGTTTCCGTGACCCCTCCGGCGAGGGGAGGAGGCACGGCAGCGCCGTGAGGAAGCCGGGATCGCTCGGAGACCACCCCCTCCTCCCGTGCGGCACCGGGGGCTGCGGCACCGCAGAGGCGGATTAAAAAGGAGAAGTGGCTTCCCTGAGGCTCCCGGAGTGGCTTTTTTTGCAAGGAGTTTGCTGATCCCCTGCTCTTCCCGGGGTGCTGGCCGGGCGGGAAGCGCCCTGCCCGAGCCTGGGGAATTCCCTCCCCTCAGAGCCTGCCTGTCGGAGTCCTGCTCCCCGTGGGCTGTTGCCTGGACTGAGGCTCAGGAGGGCTCTCAGCATTCCCGCTCCAGCGGTTGTTCTGAACCCCAAATCCCCTCCTCCGTGGTGAATTTTTAATGTTTTTAACCCTCCTTCCCTGCGCCCGCGAGCTCTCACGGGGCAGAGCATAGGGTGGGCTCCTCCCCTGCTCCAGACCCTTCTCCGGACTGTCCGTCCCGGTCGGAGCTCGCCCCGGGAGCAGGCGCGGGGGCAGGGTCGGGGTCAGCCCCTGTCCCCCTCCCCTTCTCGTCCTGCTCTGAGTCCCCTGGGGCCTGGGCTATGCTGCGGGGCGGACCCCCCACCACAGCTCCAACATGCCAGCAGCCTCCGGAAAGAGATTCAAACCCAGCAAGTACGTCCCGGTCTCCGCTGCTGCCATCTTCCTAGTGGGAGCCACCACCCTCTTCTTCGCCTTCACGTGAGTCCCAGCTGCTCGGCTGGAGCGGGGAGGGCCGGGGGGGGACGGGGGGGAGAGGAGCTGGGATTTGCTCCCAGAGGGAAGGGGGGTACTGTGCTCTGGGTGCTGCAGCCGCAGCCATTTCGCTCCGTGAGTTTTCCCAGGGGAAGCCGCGTGCTGGCGGTCCTGGCGAGGCACCACTGGGCTCCAGGTCAGCTGGGTTGGGAACTGGTTTGTGACCCGTGGGCGGAAAACGCACGGATCACTTTCTCCTTCGGAGCCGGGCGAGGTGGATTGGTGGGCTGGGGCGGGACACGTGTTATTTTCAGTTTCGTAATCGATTCGTGAGCCGCAAAGGAAAGTTCAGGGAGGAGGACTCTGACCCCTGCGCGGATCACTCGCTGTGATCCGTCCCCTGCCCCCGGGCAACGAGGGTTCCGTGTCCCTGGAGAGGGCCCCAGGGAAATGGCCAGCAGGTCACTGAGGCCTAGAGGGGTCCACCAGGGTGGGACATGGTGCTAGAGAGGGGTGGTGACATCCCTGAGCTGCTGCTCTTCCCAGCCCGGTGACACGTGCCTCGGTGACGTGCCCAGGGGGGTGACGGGCAGGGGGGCAGGACCTCGAGGTGCTGAGGGAGCCCGGCAGAGAGTGGCTCAGCCAGGCTGGCACCGTGGCATGGTGTGCCAGGCAGGAATGCCCGATCCTGCAGCTGGAATGGCTGCCAGATCCTGCAGGGCATCCCTCGGGTCTCAGCGGGTCTGTGCTTGGGGTCCTGGCAGGGTGCTGGAAGGGCGTGCGCCCTCTGCTTCAGGGAGCCTCTCCCGCTCCCTGGGGTTGTCCTGCTGGGGCCACAGGGATCAGCTGGAGCTGCAGGAGGCCGAAGGGATGGGTGCTGTGGCTGCTGCCGCTCCCTGGGATGGAGCCATTGGTGGCGGGAAGGTCACCGTGGCTTTGGCAGCCACCGGGCAGGGACAGGGGAACTGGACAGCCAGAGAGGGCAGCGGGGTTGGTTCGCCCCGTGCTGCAGCTGGTGGTGTCACTCAGCAGCGTGTGGCCATCTCCTGCTGGGACACCGAGCGGTCACCAGGCTCCCAGGCCCGGGGTTTGGCTGCTCCAGGCCTCCGGATGCCTGTGGAAGTCGCTCCTGTGCCGGGGGGATGAAGGAGAAGCGGAGGGAGCGGGCGGTGCCCTCCAGGCTGTGTGTGCGACCTGGGGGGGGACAGGCCGGCCCTGCTCTGGCACGGTGCCTGCCGGACAGCTGGACCCCGAGCCCATCCCGGCCACGGGTGCGAGCGGTGCCGGGAGCGGCCGCTTATCGGCGGGCGGTGAGAGGCAGCGCCGGAGCCGGCGCCGCGGAGCAGGTTTGGCCGGGGCAGGAACACCTGGGCAGGTCGCTGTAATTGCAGGTCAGCGATGTTGTTTATCCTACCTGAGAACATCCCAGCGAGCCCCGGGCACAGCGCTCACACGGGGCTCCCTCGCTCCCGGCGGGATGGTTCCCTCGGGACAGCGTCCGCCTGGCGCTGGAGCGCGGTGGCGGGGACGTGGGGCTCGAGGTTTGCCTCCTGTGTGCTCCTGGGGGCCACCGTGCCCCTTCCCCGCCTGGCCAAGGACAGCCAGAGTGGCTGCTGACCCCCTCCCCGCTGCCAGCACCCGGCTCGTCCCTCGGGAAGCGCAATGGAAGCTGTAAGGGCTGGCTCTGGGAGGCCTCCCCCGAGCAGGGAGCGGCCGGGGCTCGGCACGGCTCTTAAGGCTCCAGTTGTGTTGCTTCCAGCCTATCCACTGGACGCCTTTTGGTCCATCCGGGATTTGTGTCTCTGGGCCAAGAACTCTCTTTGATTGATTAATTTAATTAGGAGCTGCTGCCGAGCACGTGGCCGTGGAAATGAGGCCGGTGGCGCTGGAGGGAGGGGCAGCAGGAGAGGGGATGTTCCCGCCTCTCCCTGGGATGAGTGGGGGTCCCAGGCTTGCTGGGCTCTCAGACAGCTGCTGATTTAGGATGGAAATTCCCCCTCGGGGTCTGTTTGTCCATTCGTGCATCTCCCCGCTGGCCGGTCCCAGCTCCTGGTGCGGTTGGCTCTGAGGTTCCCTGTCCCCTCCCTGGCGCTGGCAGTGCCACTGGGACAGCGTCATGAGTGCTCCCAGTCGGATCCAAACGTGTGTGAGGGTCAGGGCGAGCAGGGACCGTGTTTGTGCCGAGCCCTTGGAGAGCTGGAGAGCCCGTGGGTCAGAGCCCCGGGGAGCAGGCAGGGAGGGAAGGCTGTGCTCCGGGAGAGTGCGGGGCTTCGGGGGCTGGGGAGGGGACACCGGCAGGGAGGGACGGGCTTCTCCCGGCATGGCTGGTGGCAGAAAGCCCGTCTCGCATCCCGGAGTGACTCATGGTGCCCGAGGTTCCCGAGTCCTCTCATGTGCTGCCAGGGACAAGTCCCGACAGCTCCTGTGGCCGTGAGCATGCTGCATCCCGATCCCGAGGGGGAGCCCGGTGGGTGCTGCGGGACCTGCGTGGCCGGCCGCGATGGGGAGGAGCCTTCCTCCTGCTCCTGCTCCTGCTCCTGCTCCTGCTCCTCCTGCCCTGTGCACCCCGGGGTCGAGGCAGGGCCTGCATCCCCGTGCTCTCCGTTCAGGAGAGCAAAAGGCAGGAACACATCACTCTCCTGATAAGGAGGTTCCCTCAGGGATGGCAGCACCTTTGCTCCTGGCTGAGGACCCTGCTCCCTCCCGCGCCTCGGGTTGGTCCCAGGAGGTGACTCCCTGGCTTTGGGGTCACCAGCGTGGTGTCACCGGGTGGTCTGGCTCCATGGGGATTCCCAACTCCCTCTCTCCCTCCCACAGCGTGGGGGTCCCTGGGTGTGGGGGAGCCAGGAGGGCAGCAGGTCCTGGTGTTCCCTGGGGAGGTGTTGTGCTTGCCATGAATCCCACCCAAGGGGTGTTGTCAGTGTGTCTGAGCCCAGGGACCTGCTGGGCCCTGTCCTGCCCTGGGAGCTCTGTGTCCCTGCAGGAAGGGCTGGCTGCTGGGACAGCACAGAGGTGTTCCCTTCCCCCTGGTCCTTCCCTCTGTGCCTGCCCCGGAGCTTTCCGAGGCGGCTGGGTCCTTCCCTGCCTCCCTGGGCTCTGTCTGTCCGGATCCAGGCCGTGTGCTTGGCTCAGCCCCGCTGTTGGCTGTTCCCTGTGTGGGATGGCTGCCCGGGCATGGGTCTTCCTGGCTCTCCTCCATCTCTTTCAAGCAAAGGTTTGGGCTGGGATTTCCCTTCCTGGAGAGAGAGCTCCTTCAGCAGGGTTTCTGGAAGGGCATTTCCTACTTTTAGGGCTCCTCTGAGTTCCCTGCCCCTCTCTGTCCAGCAGAGAGCAGAGCCAGGGAGACTCCTCTCAAGTGGAGTAGGAGTTCAGCTCAGGGATGTGGGGTCCTTGGTTCTGGTGTGTCCTTCTCTCTCTCCACAACCCCCTGGTGGGAGGGTGTGGCCAGGTGAGGCTGGGCTGTTCTCCCAAGGAACAAGTGATGGGACAAGAGGAAGCGGCCTCAGGTGGTGCCAGGAGAGCTTTAGTTTGGATGTTAGGGAAAATTTCCTCACGGAAAGGGTTGTTCAGCCCAGGGCAACGGTGAAGTCACCAAAAAAACATGTGGCTGTGGCACCTGGGGACATGGCTCAGTGGTGGCCTTGACAGTGCTGGGGAAGCAGTTGGAATCGGTGATCTTGGAGGGCTTTTCCAACCTGAACCATTCTGGGATTCTTCCCTTCTTGAGTTGTGGCCCGGCGCTGTCACCTAGGTCCTGTGCCTCCAGCACTGATCTCCGAGGGTTTTGGGGCACGGATGGGAGAGGACTCCTCCTCCTCTCCAGCCCGTCCCAGCTGCGGAGAATCCTCCTGGCCGGCTTCCAGCGGAGGCGGCAGGGCCGGCACGGCCGGTGCCGTGCGAGGAGCCGCTCCCCAGCCCGGGGCAGAGCTCGGGGGGCCGTCCCGGGAGATGCCGTCCCGGGAGATTCCAGCCTGATAGGGAGCAGGGAGGCAGCGCCCAGGGTGCCCAGCAGGGCGGCTCCTGAACTTGGAGGGAAGAGGCTTTAGGGAAGATGGTTTGCAGGAGAAGCTTGCCGTGGTGTGTGAGGCCTGCAGGGGCCAGAGAGGATGAGGAGGGAGGAGGAGGAGGAATAAGAGGAGTGTGCTGGGTGGCTTGGCCGTGCTGTGCTCCTTGCTGGGGATCTCCTGCAGCCAAAGGTCTGCCCTCCTGCTCTCATTCCTGTGCCGGGATGGGGACAGCCTCAGCCTCAGCCTGTGAGAGCAGGTCCCACGGATGATTCCCACCCTCCCTGGGGCACGGAGCGCTGCCCGGCGCCGGGAGCGCCCTGCCCGCCTCGCCCTCCGTGCTGCCAGGTGTGTGCCGGGCAGGAAGGGTGTGCCTGCTCCTCCTGCCCTGCCCGGGGCAGTCCCCCCCGGCACCGCCGCTGCTCCTCACCCGGGGGTGCCCCCCTGCCCTCCCCAAGGCCCTGAGCTGGGACAGAGCCCTGCACCCACGGCTCGTTCCCAGCTGGAGCTGCCGTGACAAGGACGGGGCTGCCTCAGCCGGCGGTGGGACCCGTCCCCGTGGGTGGTGGGGGGTGGAGGAGGGGACGGGGCCAGCGCCTGCCCCTTCACCCCAACCTGTGGGGGATTACGGCGCTGGCACCATATGTCGCCCTGCCCGCCCAGCCCCGCGCTGCTCCGGCCACCTAAATCCATCGGCACTTAGCCGGGCGGGGGGAAGAGAGGGACAGATGCTGCCCTAGATCTGTGGGATTAAATCCCAGCAGCAAAGCAGATTAGGGAATTATGCTGGCGCCTGCAAGGGGGAAGCCCGCTGGGGAAGGAGGGAGCAGGGTGATTCCCTCGCTGCTCCCACGGGCCTCGTGGAGGGAGCTGGGTGCTGGCCGGGGTCTCTGTGTCCCGCTGGAGGTGTCTGTGGGATGTGAGGAGCATGAGTGGCTCTGGAGGCAGTGGAGCTGGTGCTGGTTTTGTGTCCCCTCACAGGGTCCCTGCTGCCCGAAGCACAGCACCTGCATGTGGCCCTCCCTGTGCCCCACAGGGGTGGGGCACAGGGAGGGCCACATGCAGGTGCTTTCTGGCGGGTCCCCTGGGTGCCTCCCATGCCATCGGCCTGGTTTTCCCTGTTCCCAGCACCACTGCTCTGTGGGACCCTCCAATGAGGTCCCAGAAGGGAATTTTGCTCCCTGATGGATGCCTGGAGCACGTCCCACTGTGGCCCCCAGGTGCTCCTCAGGCCAGGGTCAGGCTGTGCTGTAGAGGTGGCTCCAGTCTGGGTGTGGGATGCGCTGCTGGGAGCCCCCGGGACAGCAGGAGGCGGCGGGAGGACACCAGTGAGGGTCCGAGGTCTCACGGCTGCTGTGCCCGCAGGTGCCCGGGGCTCAGTCTCTACGTGTCCCCAGTGATCCCCGCCTACAATGCCGTTGTCTTCCTCTTCGTGCTGGCCAACTTCAGCATGGCCACCTTCATGGACCCGGGCATATTCCCACGAGGTGAGTCCGGCTCCGGCCGGGAAGAGCTGCCTCCTTACACCCTTCCTCCGAGGTAAAGGGGATTTCTGGGTGCCCAGAGGCTGGCGAGGAGCCCCCCTCGCCCTGCCCTGTGGGGTCAGGCGGTGACACGCACTACAGGGATAGCAGCTCTGGGTTCAGCACCCCGTGTTGGGCTCCTGGGGCTCAGGCAGTGTCAGGATTCCGGGGCATGGCCTGGGAGAGCCCCCCCGGCCTGTGTTTGGGGTCCCTGGCTGTCCCTGCGCCGGGTGACAGGAGGGTGGTGCCGGGAGCCCTCGGCTCAGGCGGGCAGGGGCTGGCTGGGCCATGACGCCGTGCCGGGGTGTCCCCGACAGCCGAGGAGGACGAGGACAAGGAGGACGATTTCCGGGCCCCGCTGTACAAGACGGTGGAGATCAAGGGCATCCAGGTGCGCATGAAGTGGTGCGCGACCTGCCGCTTCTACCGCCCGCCGCGCTGCTCCCACTGCAGCGTCTGCGACAACTGCGTGGAGGTGAGGAGCTGCCGGGGCCTCCGCCCGCCCCGCCCCGCGCCGGGCAGGGAGCCCCGGGAGCGGCCCCTCACCGCGCCCCATCCCCGGCAGGAGTTCGACCACCACTGCCCCTGGGTCAACAACTGCATCGGGCGGCGCAACTACCGCTACTTCTTCCTCTTCCTGCTGTCGCTCACCACGCACATCATGGGCGTCTTCGGCTTCGGGCTGCTCTACGTCCTGTACCAGGTGGAGGAGCTGTCCGGTGTCCGCATGGCCGTCACGTATCCTGGCGGGCAGTGGGAGCGGGCAGGGGGTGGCGGGGTCCGGGGGCGGCGCGGCGGTGCCGAGCGGGGCTGCGGCTGCTCCTTAGCTGGCTGTGCCAGGATGGTGGTGATGTGCGTGGCCGGGCTCTTCTTCATTCCCGTCGCCGGCCTGACGGGCTTCCACGTGGTGCTCGTGGCCAGGGGCCGCACTACCAACGAACAGGTACGTCCTGGGGCTGCGGGGGGACTGCTGGCCTGGCCAGGCCACCCACGGATGCGTTTTGGGATTTCCCAGGAGAGGAGGATGGGTGTGGACGGGCTGGGTTGAAGCTGGAGGAGGTCCCAGAGCTGGGGAGGTAGAGCACGGGGTGACTGAGAGGGCAGCTGCACCCACGGGGGTGCAGTCGGAGGATGGAGCCGGGTGGGCGCTTCTGGCGGCCAGGAGGTGAAATTGAGGAGGCCCTACCCCCTCAAGGCTAGCTGAGCACTGAAACAGGGACTAGGAAAAGGAGTATCCCCATCCTGGGAGGCTGTCCTGAGGGAGCTGTGACACTCTTTGTCCCGCAGGTGACGGGCAAGTTCCGCGGGGGCGTCAACCCCTTCACCAACGGTTGCTGTAAGAACGTCAGCCGGGTGCTCTGCAGCTCCCCGGCCCCCAGGTGAGCCCGGGCTCTGCATCCCTGGGAACACCGCTCCGTCCCGGGCTCCAGGCCGTGACCTTCCTCCCGCCCCCCTCCCCAGGTATCTCGGGCGCCCGAAGGCCGAGCAGACGGTGCTGGTGAGGCCCCCCTTCCTGCGGCCCGAGGTGTCGGACGGTCAGATCACCGTCAAGATCATGGACAACGGTATCCAGACAGAGCTGAAGAGGACGAAGGTGAGGAAGGTGGGGAGCAGCGCTGCCTGCGCTGGGGCCCTCCACGGAGCCCAGGGGTGCAAGCCTGCATCCGTGAGTAGAGAACCGAGTGAGCCTGGTCACGTTCCCTGTCCCCGTCCGTGTCGTCTTGTTCTATGTCCCCGCGGGATGGAAACTGTCCCCCTCCCATGTGGCAGCGACCACATGAGGCTTTGCCCCCTCCATTGCCCTTACTGCTCCCATCCTTCCCCGTGCAGCATCCTCTGGAGGTTCCCCCTCCTTGGCACTTCCAGCACCCGCCCGGGGCACGCGCCGCCCCCGTTCTGTCGGATGGCCCGGGAGGCAGCGGGAGCCCCCAGCGCCGCTGCCCACGCCCTGCCTGCCCGGGGGGCTGCGGCCCTCCTGACCCCGCCTGCGCTTTGTCTCTGCAGTCCAAGGGGAGCCTGGAGGTGACGGAGAGCCAGTCTGCTGACGCCGAGCCGCCACCCCCACCTAAGCCCGACCTCAGCCGCTACACGGGCCTGAGGACACACTTAACCCTGGCCACCACTGAGGGTAAGGAGGGCACCAGGGCCCTGGCAGCCGCTGGGAGGGGAGCCCAGGGCTGTGCCAGGCAGGCCAGGAGCCAGGGCCGTAGGCGGCGTTAACAGGCTGCAGGGCAGTCCCGGAGCACATCGGCATTCCCGGGCCGGTGTGTGCATCCCCTTGCACTTGGAGAAGCCTGCGGGATGCTCACGGCCAGCTCTGCTCTGCCGGAGGCCGGGCCGAGCTGGCGCGGCGCTGCCCGGAGCCGCCGGGAGCTGTGCCTTGGGGCCGCCGTGCTGCCAGGACGGAGGAGGCGAAGCGGTGGCGGGCCTGGCTCGGCAGCACAGCGCGTCTGCGGCCGGCTCCCTGTGGGCCCGGCCAGAGGTGGGATGTGATGGGCAGAGCCTGTGGCAGCTGCTTCCCGCAGCAGCTGGAGACCCCGCAGCTCTCCCGGCCCCGGCTGGGCTCCGCTGCCGGCCCCGCTGCCCGCCGAGGGTTGTGCTGTGTGTGTGTGTGTCCCATGGAGCGCCCCGGCACCCCCGTGCCGTGCACCCCCAGCGCGTCACCCAGCCGGGGCTGCCGCAGGGGCACGGAAGTGCCAGCCCCACACGCGTGGCTGTGGGGACACCCCTTCCTCCCGGTCTGTCTCTCCCACCCCGGTGCACCTCCCCTCCAGCCCGTCCCTCCTCCCCGGTCTGTCCGCCCCAGGCTCGGAGCCGGTTCTCGGGCAGGGAGGGCGGGGCTCGGCGCGTTCCGTGCCCGCAGCCCCCCTGAGCGTGCCCGTCTCTCCCGGCGCAGACAGCAGCTTGCTAGGCAAGGACAGCCCCCCGACTCCCACCATGTACAAGTACCGGCCCGGCTACAGCAGCAGCAGCAGCTCGGCGGCCCTGCCCCACTCCACCAGCGCCAAGGTAAGGCCGGGTCCGGCACACAGGACCAGCCCCGAGGGGATGCCACCCCATTCCTGGTGTTGGGGGGGGCGGTTAGGGTGTGCTTTGGGAGCTCTGCAGGGGCCCTGTGGCCATTCCATGGGTAACTGCTGCCCCTGTGCCCCTCAGCTGAGCCGAGTGAACAGCCTGAAGGAGCCCAACTCCATCTGTGACAGCGGCCACAAGCCCAGCTACCGCTCGGAGCCGAGCCTGGAACCCGAGAGCTTCCGCTCGCCCACCTTCGGCAAGAGCTTCCACTTTGACCCTCTGTCCAGCGGCTCCCGCTCCTCCAGCCTCAAGTCGGCCCAGGGCACGGGCTTTGAGACGGGCCACCTGCAGTCCATCCGCTCGGAGGGCACCACCTCCACCTCCTACAAGAGCCTGGTGAACCAGACGCGCAACGGCAGCCTCTCGTACGACAGCCTGCTCACGCCCTCCGACAGCCCCGACTTCGAGTCGGTGCAGGCGGGCCCCGAGCCCGAGCCGCCCGTGGGCTACACCTCGCCCTTCCTGTCGGCCCGCATCGCCCAGCAGCGAGAGACCGACCTGCACGGCCGCTTCGCCAGCGCCGCCTCCCCCAAGCACGCGGCGGCGCCGCGCGAGCCCTCGCCCGTGCGCTATGACAATCTCTCCCGCCACATCGTGGCCTCCATCCAGGAGCGGGAG
>VZTH01007625.1:6522-22535 GCA_013397815.1 Aleadryas rufinucha
GATGTCCCACGGCCACGCCGGGATGTCCCATGGCGACGCCGGGATGTCCCACGGCCACCCCGGGATGTCCCACGGCCACCCCGGGGTGTCCCACGGCCACGCCGGGATGTCCCACCGCCACCCCGGGGTGTCCCAGCAGCACACAGAGGTGTCACACCGCCACGCCGGGTCGGGTCCGGCTGTCAGAGCCGGGAGCCCGTACGGTGACATTCCCGGTGATGAGGGCGAGGGGATGCTCTGTTCGCGGTGCAGCGCGATGCGGGGATGCTCGTTCCCGGTGCACCGGGAGGGCAGAGCGGGCAGCCGGTGCGGGGCTGAGCCGAGCCGAGCCGGGCACACGGCGGAGCACCGGGGGAGGCGGGAGGGGGTGCGGGTCCGTCAGCCCCGGGGCTGCGGCACTTACCGGGGTCGAAGTGGGAGCTGAAGGCGAGGCTGGGGCTGAGGAAGGCGGCCGCCATGGCAGCGGCGGCGGCGGGGAANGGGCAGCCACCCCCCAGAGTGGGGACGGGATCCCCCGGGAACGGGGCTGGGACCCCCCACATAAGGAACTGCTCCGGTGCTGACCCATCCCGGACACCGCCGGCTTCCCGGGACCAGGGATGGGCACAGGGATGGGAAACAGGGGCAGGATGGGCAGCTCTGCCCCCAGCCAGCCCCTCAACCCCTTGCCAGCCCCCCTCACACACACACCCTGCACCCCATCTCTGCCCCTGCACCCCAGCACAGCCTCACCCTGCAGCCCCCCAGTCCCATCCCGAGGGGAAGCGGAGCCCCACAGCAGCCCCAGCCAGGCCC
Source organism: Aleadryas rufinucha (assembly GCA_013397815.1). Classification (NCBI taxonomy): domain Eukaryota; kingdom Metazoa; phylum Chordata; class Aves; order Passeriformes; genus Aleadryas; species Aleadryas rufinucha. The sequence continues at coordinate 7,318 of VZTH01007625.1, forward strand.
GTGGTGTGGGGTTCCCCTTTGGGCTGGGGTCTGCCCCATGTGGGGCCACAGCTCGGCCTCTTCTGCTCGACGCCACAGCCCCGGCACATGGGAGTGTGCCCTCCAAACTCAGGATGCTCCAAAACCCGGCAGTCCCAATCTTTTGGCAGGGAACATCTCACAGCTTCACCCACAATCCACAGCAGCTCCCGACCAGACCCTGGCAAAGCTGTGGGTGCCTCTGGTCACCCAGCCCACCTGGCACCCAGGCTGGACCTTCCTCCAGGGTCATGGTGGGACAGTCCTGTCCCCTCCTGTCCCATCCTGTCCCATCTCGTTCCTGGGAACCCCCATCCAGGCCCTTGTCCTACCCCTCACTGGGCTCAGCTCTGAGCACGGGGCTCGCACATCCCCACCGCCAGTTTGAATATTTAAAGCCAAATTTTGCGTACACGATTAATTTTTTACAAGCCTTCAAGCCTGCACAGAACAGCACCACGCTGCACATGTCACATCGCCACAAATAGATATAGGCCTGGAAAAATTACCGGCTGCTGGGAGAATAAACACGCTGGAGCCAGCTTCTCCCTTCTCCCTTCTCCCTTGGCCGGGCATTTCTGTGCTCTGGAGCAGCTCTGTCCCCCACGACCCCCCCAGTCCCCCTGCCAGGGGTAGCAGGGGATCGCTGATGCCCCATCACTCATTTTGGAGACCCCCAGCTGGGGTGCAGCTCACGGGCACCCCATTGCTCCCATTGCCCCCTCCCCACTGGGTCCCTGATCCCTTCTGGATGTGCCAAGGCCATGACCCCACATGTGGGACACCCTGAGCTCCTCCATGAGCCTTCCTGGGCGTCAGAGCAGCTGAGCAAAGGTGGCACTGACCTGGTACAGCATCTGTGCCAGAAGCATTTGGGGTCTCTCGGAGCTTTGGTGCCGTTGTTGCCCTCTGGACTGGCTGTGGTCCTGTGGGAGTGGGTGGCCTCGTGTCACCGGGGTGGTTTGCAGGGCCAGCCCCGCTCCCCGTGCAGGCTGAGCTGGCACCGGCTGAGTCACGGCCAGGTGGGATGGGGTGGGCGGCTGTGCCAAGCCCACACCGGGCACCCACCGGGCCCAGCTGCCCCCAGCATCCTGAACACACTCAGCTGGTCCCAGTGTGGGTGGGGTGAGGATGAGCTGAGGCCTTCCTGGCACTGGGAAGGGGCAGGGGGGCTTTGGTGAGTGGGAGGGGATGAAATCACCCAGATGTTGTGTTGGGGGTGGCAGTGCCCCAGTGCCCAGTGTCCCTTCCCTCCTGTGTCTGGGAGAGGTTGGGATGGGGAGGAAAATGAGGATGAGGATGGGACGGAATGGGGATGAGAATGAGGAGTGGGGGGGATGGAGGTGAGGACGAGATGAGAAAGAAGGACAGAGACAGATTGGGGATGGCACTGGGACAGAGGATGGAGTGTGCGCCTGCCCAGCCCTGCTGTGCCACCCTGCCCTCCTTGGGAAGACCCGAAATCCCCAGCTCAGCTGGGACACCAAGCACTGCAGCCCCATGCCCCAGCACCCTCCTTGCCCAGGTGACACCCCCAGTAGCCCCATCTGACACATCCAGGAGGAGGGTTGAGCTCTGCCATGGTCACCCAAACCCACCACGCACCCCGTGCCCCCTGCCGCTTGTTCTGCTTCCCACCAGATTTCCAATGTGGCTGTAAAAGAAACAATCCCAAAGGAGAATCGAGGCCCAAAGCCCCAGGGATCCCCTCAGGTCCAGCCCTGAGCTCGGGGCTGTGCCAGGGTTGCTCCAACCCCAGGCAGAGGCGCAGGGTGACACCGGTCCCCTGACATCCCCTCGCGGTCCGGGCAGCGCCGCTGCCGCCGCCCCAATTAGCAGGGGAGATTACAGATCCTTTCCAAGGGGAGATTACCCTGCTCGGATCCTGCCACTTGCGCCGGCTTCCCGGCTGATTTGTCTGGGGCCGCAGCTAATCCCCTCCCGGGCAGACACCAGATTGAGCCGCGATTCCCGCACGGCGGCTGCCAAAAGCCCCCTGTGCTCCTGACCTCCTTCCCGGCCCCGCGGCGGCCAACGGGCCCCGCTCATCCCGCTAATCCCGGGGGAACGGGGGGGAGAGGGGATCCTTAATTGGGGATCTCTGGCAGAGCCTGCAGCGGCCGCACGGTCGCCGCCAGCCTGGCTGAGCGCCCGCCGTGCCGCGGCTCGGCAGGGACAGGGACGGGGACAGGGACCCCGGGGACCCCCGGGTTGCGGGCGGTGGGCGCAGGCACGGGCAGCCATCCGGTGAAAATCCGCATCCCCGTTATGCAACGGCGCTGATTTATTCATGCCTGAACCGGGCACTGGCCTAGAAATTAGCCCGGGCGATGCCGGGGAGGGGCCGGGAAGATGCCGGAGCACACGGAGCCCCGGGGAGCGGCGGGAGCAGGGCCGGGCACACCCCGGGCACCGTGGGTGGGTGTTCACCCCACGGCGGCGATGCCGGACGGGGCTCTGGGTCCTACACCGGATCCACAGGGCACAGGCACAAGACCCCCTGGACGGGCAACGAGGGGGCTGAGCCCCCTTCTCCCTCGCCAGATTTCCCAGGGCCGCGGAGGAGCCGCTGAGTGCTCCAGCCTGGCACAGCGGGGAGAGGGGAACGGAGATCATATGGCCACAGCTCTGCTGTGCAGGACCCAGCCACCCTCTGTGCCCCTGCTTCAAAATTGGAGGAACTACTCGTGCCCCACAGCACCCAAATCAAGTGCCAAAGCACGGGCAGGGATATGAGCCATCCATGGGCTGCCTTGGGATCACACCGCCCCCGGGAGCTGCAGCCAGGAGCCCACGCTGGGACAAACACCAGCGTCAGGAAGTGGCCGAGCCCCTGTGCAGCTTCCTGGGGTGACAAAGGGTCCCTCTGCGGCTCCATGGCACCGTGGGGGCTCTGGCAGTGCTGCCATGGGGCAGGGGGAGGCTCCAGCCGAGCGCAGGGACCAACAGGACGGACGGGAAACAGCCGGCACTCCGCTGAGAAAACATCTGCCAGCCCCCGCTCCGAGCCCCGGCCCGGGGGAGGGACCAGAGCGGCCGCACGATCCCGGCCGAGAGGAAACAGATGCCACCGGCCCAGCCCAGGCATTTCCCGGCCCTGTCAGGGGGTGTTGAGGAATCTGCAGGTAGCAGAGGCTGTGGGATCACATCCTGCCCTGGCTCTGTCTCCCTGCATCCCACTGGTTATTTCAGTTTAGAACAGGAAGCAAGGCACAGATTGGGGTGCTGGGCACCCCTGGAGCAAGGGAGGGTCTTGGGATGCAGGAATGAAGTGGGGAAGGTGGGAGTGGGCACAGACCTCGAGCAAGAGCCACTTGTGCCCTGGCAATGACATGCACAGGTACAGAAACAGCTGTAGAAACCAAGAGAGATTTATTATCAGAACAAAACTCCCAAACATCTAAAGGCCACCAACTGTCCCAGCACGGCCATGGCACCAGGACCAAGCTGTGGAGAACGAGGGAAGAGGGAGGGGAGAGCCGGACCCCGACCCCGGCCCCGCTCCCTGCCCGGCAGGATGGTCACTCCGTGGCCAGCTGCCGCTGCTGCTCCAGCAGGGATTCCAGGAGGTTGGCTCTCTGCACGGCTGCCTGCAATGGAGCACGGGGCAGAGCTCGCAGTGCCCAGCAGAGCCGCAGCCGGGCAGGGCCGGGGAGCCCTCACTCACCTCGTACTGCTTCCGCAGGCTGCTCATGCTCTCCTCCTTCCTCAGCACCGCCGCCTTCACCCTGGCACCGACACGGGGGACTGAGGATCCCAGTGCCAAACACAGGGCTGGGCCCTCCCCCGGGGGGGGATTTCAGCCCTGGGAGCTCAGCCCCTCTCCCCCAGCCAAAGCCGGGCTCCAGGTGCCATCACACACTGGCAGCACCTTTAGTGCATTGGTGGGTGCTGGGTAGTGTGGACTGACTTGTCTACAGGAAGAAAGGCACATTAGCTTCCTAAGGCTTAATTATCATAGTGTTTTAGGGATGTCCCAGCTGCCCTCAGCCTCTGTGACCCTGGGCCCTGCCCCTCTGGAGAAGATCACGTGGCTGCAACCACAGGTATCATGTGTGAGCCACACAGAGCCCCCAGGAGGTGACAGTGACCCTGCCAGGGCTCCTGCCAGGGAGGAACGCAGACAGAGCTGTGAGCCGGGCGCCTCTCCTGGCACTCATGTCCTGCAAGCAGGCACAGGAGCAGCCCTAGGGACAGAGCAGGCCAGCAGTGACAAGCGACAGAGGATTCAGGGTGGCTGAGCAGCAGCCAGCTCGGGCAAGACTCCTCTGCCCGGTTTCCCTGGACAGGGCTGGAGGCTGTTCCCAAGGATGCAGCACTGAGCTCCTGCACCATGCCCAGGGCCCCCTCACCTCCTGTGAACCTCCTCCAGCTCCCGGTCCTTCTCCCGCACCAGCCTGTCCAGCTCCAGCTGCTGCCGGGCCCTCAGCTCCGCCACCTCCGCCTTCAGCTGCGAATTCTCCTCCTCTGTCCCCACCAGCCTGTCCGCGAATTCCTGCAGGACCACCTCAGTCAGGCCTCTGTGCCCCTGGCACAGCCGGTCCCGCACATCCAGGCACAGCCCTGGCTCTGCTCCTCGCTCACCTTCCGCATCTCCTCCACCTCCTGCTCCTTGTGCTTCAGCAGGCCCTGCAGCCGGACGCTGTCCCCCTCCAGCTCGGCCAGCCGCCCCTTGAGCTCGTTGCAGCGCTCCTGCAGCTTCCGCTCCGACCGCTCCAGCTCCTGCAGCTCCACCTCGTACTTGTCTCGGATCCTCTTGATCCTATCGGCAGGAAGGACAGGCAGCCTGGCTCATCCCGCTGCTGCAGGGATCATCCCAGCCCCCTTCCTGCTGCAGGAGAGACCAGGGAACAGCAGCAAGGGCAGGGCTGCCCCACAGGAGATCCAGGGCTGTTTGCTCAGGTGAGAGGTAAACTTTGTCCCTGTGAGCTGTGCCTTCCTGCACTAACACTGCTCCAGAGCTCACTGGGGAGATGCCCAGGGTACAGGGAAAAGGGACCAGCCCCTGGAGGACCTGGGACCTCCCTCCTCCCTTTCCCCCTCACCTGTTCTCTGCTGCCCTCTCGCACTCCTCCTTGGCCAAGGACGTGTCGGCCTCCAGGCGCTGGATCACCAGCTCGATCTCTTTGTCCCTCTCCTTCCTCATCTCCTCCCGCAGCTCCCGCTCCCGAGAGAGCAGCCAGGCTTCCTGGGAATGGAGACAGCAAATGTGGCCTCAAATCCTGCTCAGAGCCCGTGGGTGGCACCTCTGGAGGACAGCTCTTGCCATTACCTCCTTCTTCACGTAGTTGGCCTCCCAGGCCTGCTTCTCCAGCTCCAGCTGGTCCTTCAGCACCTTCAGTTCTGCCTGTGAGGAGAAGGGAAAACAACAGCTCAGCCCTGGGAGCATCCCCGTGCTGGCTGAGAGCAGCTGCTGGCGCTGCCCCGCTGGGATCCGAGGCTTGGTGGTGCCAGCACCCAAAGGGCTGGAGGTGAGGGGGAGCCGGACCTGGTGCCTCCTCTCCTGCTCCTCCTTCTCCTTGGCGTACTCATCCTGCAGCGCCTGGGTGAGGGCCGAGCTGTTGGCCTCCAGCTGCCGCCGCAGCTCGTCCGCCTCCGCTCGCTGCCTGCACAGACACAGCTCCCAGCATCCGCACCAGCACCTCTTCCCACGGGAGCCCAGCCTCAGGGCTGCCCCCAGCCCCAGCCCCCAGCCTGCCCACCTGGCTGCTTGCTGGCTCAGCCGCTCCTTCTCCTCGGCCACCTCGGCATAGAGCCGGCGCCGCTGCAGCTCCAGCGCCTGCTCCTCCTGCTCCAGCTGCTGCTCACACCTGCGGGGCACAGACACTCCAGGGATGTGCCTTCGAGCACTCGGCCTCTTCCCCACCCTGCCCTTCACGGTGCCAGGGGATGCTCCCGGCTCAGCGGCACCGCCCACCTGAGGCCGGTGGAGAGAAAGGGGCTGCTCCCCGTGGAGCTGCGAACTTTGGGATCCCACCGGGGGATGGGTGCTGGGCGGCAGCACCCCAGAGCTGTGCCCCCCCAAGGCAGCGCTGAGGCCGGAGTGACGCACCTCTGCCGGGCCCGCTCGCGCTCCCGCAGGCTCTGCTCCTCCTTCTCCCGCTCCAGCAGCCCCCGCAGCTCCTGCGCCTGCCGCCCGTAGTGCTGGGCCGCCCGCTCGTCCGACTGCAGCAGCTCGGCCTCGTGCAGCAGCTTCAGCTGCCGGATGTCCTCGCGGTGCTTGGCCATGAGCTTCTGGATCTCCGGCTCCAGCCCTGGACAGAGGGAAGGACGGTCATGGCTCGGCCAGGTCCCACCCCGGTGCCCCTGGCCCGATCAAAGGGGCTGGGAAGAAGGGGGGATGAGCACAGAGGGGTTTTCTTGTCCTCTGCCATCTGCTCCACCAAAAACAGGGAGCAAACACTGGCCACACCAAGGAGCTCTTCCCAATCTCTCCTGCACCACCCTGGCAGTGCCCCAGCTCCAGCTGCTGCTGAGGGAACCTGCCCGTACCTTTCACAGTGATTTCTTTGATCTTTTTGGTTTTCTCCTCAATCCACTTCTCCCGTCGGACCTTCTCAGTTGCGCTCATGAGTTCCTTCAGTTTCTTAATCTCCTGTTTGGAAGCAAACGGGAAAACCTCAGAGAAGCTGGGAGAGAAAAGCCCTGGGAGCCTGGGAGCCGGGCTGTTGGGAAGGAAGCCTCTAAGCTGTGCGTGGATACAGGCACAGCCCTGGCCAGGTGTGTCCTTCCAGCCCAGAGAAGTGGCCACACGCTCTCCCAGTGCCTTCTCCTCTATCCCCCTGGGAAAGTGCTCACTGCCAAGACATGAGAGCACCAACAGAGAGGGAAGGGGAACTGGGGGCTGCCGAGGGTCCCTGCATGCAGGGCAGCCCATCTGTCCCTGTGTGATGGTGCTTTCCTCTCCAGCCTTCCCTCTCCCTGCCATGGAAAGCCCTCTGGCAGGGGCTGGAGCAGGGCCAGAGCAGGTCAGGGCACGAGAGCAGAGGGCAAGGCACAAAAGAGAGCAAAGACCACATTTACCTCACAAAAGGGGCCCAAAGTGCGCCAGACCTGGGGAGAAAGAAAGGAGGGGATGGAGAGAGAAGGGGAATGGTGGGGGAGAGGCAGATCCACACAGCTGTGTCTGCGGAGCTGGGCAGGAGTCCATGGTGAGGGGAGACACAGCTCAAGGGGCAGGGACAGGGACAAGCTGAGGGACTGGCCAGGAGCGTGCCACGGGGTCAGAGCCTGCTCCAGAGACCAAGGGACCCCCACAGTCTGGCCAGGCATGAGCTCAGCTCCAAGGTCAAGGACAAGCAGGGACAGGGATGGCAGAGCTGTGATAAGCCCAGCGGTGCTGCCCTCCTGCCAGGCCTGGCACAGGGTGAGCTGAGCTGTCTCCATCTGTGGGAGAAGCAAAATTCCCCCATGGCATTGGGTTTGTGCCAGCAGCACACCCCGGTCACCCCCAGCCTGGGGGAGCTCTGCCTACAGCAGGATCATGGAATCACAGAATGGTTTGGGTTGGAAGGGACCTTAAAGCTCATCCAGTTCCAACCCCTGCCATGGGTAGGGACACCTTCCACTATCCCAGGGTGCTCCAAGCCCCATCCAACCTGGCCTTGGACACTCCCAGGGATGGGGCAGCCACAGCTTCTCTGGGCACCCTGTGCCAGATGTGTGGGAAGGGTCTCTCCGAGCAGAGCCTGGGAGCTTACACTGTCCCTTGGTCAGTGCCACGCTCCTGGCTCTGGGCAGCAGAGGACAGGAGCCTTTTGGGGAGCCAGGACAAAGCTCTGTGGTGACAGGGACCTTCGGTGCACAGGGAAGAGCTCCTTGGAGTGTCCAGGTCCCACTGAGGTGACAGAGACTGTACTGCTCCAGGCAGAGGCCCCACTTGATCAAAACCAGGACACACGTGTCCCCCCAGCTTCCCTGTCCCCTCACCAGCTCGTGCTGTTCCTGCATCTGGGAGATCTTCTGGCCGTACTTGTGGTCCACTTGTTTCAGCTCTGCCACCACGGCCTCACACTTCTCACTCAGCACCTTCTTGTCATCGAGGAGCTGGGCAGGGCGAGGGGCCGGCGTCAGGCAGGCGCAGCCACCTCAGCCTCTGCCTGCAGGAGCTGGGATGAGGGATTACCTGGTCAATGAAGGCCAAGTGCCTCTGGATAGCTGCCTCATACTGCTCCCTCTGCAGCCTGAGCTGGTGGCCCAGCTCCTTCTCGGTCTGTTTGACGTGTCGGTCGGTCAGTTCCCGCTGCTGAGTCTGTGGGGAGCAGGGATCAAACAGCCACGACGTGGAAATCACCATCAGGCCAGGAAAACGAGAGGCAGAGCTAAAGCAAAGCCCTGGTGCCCACATTTCCCACCCCTGTCAGCAGGAACAGGGCCCCTCAGGACAGAGGGGAAGGGAGTTCAGCCCCAGGAGAAGGGGGTCCTGACTAGATGATCTTTAAGGTCCCTTCCAACCCAAACAATTCCATGATTTGTAAAATCAAGGGATAACCCTGACAACATGTTTTATATCCCCAAGAACCACGTGTGAGGCTGACACACCAGAGCAGTCTGCAGCAGGCTGATGGCTCTCTTCTTCTCCTCCACTTCCAGCTTCAGCCTCATCATGGAGCTTGTCACCTCTGTGGCAACAGCCGACACCTGCTCCACGTGAGCCAGCTCCTCTTCCAAAAGGAAGCCCTGCCACAGCAGAAAAAATGTGATGGAAAGGTGGTGGGAGCACCTGGAACGAGGACAGGGAGATGGGGGGTGATTCCCACCAGGGTCCCACACCACAGATGGACTCACCTCCCGCTGCGTGGCCGAGGCCGCTGACCTGGGCCTCTCCTGCTCCGACTTCTCCATCTCATCCAGGAAGCTGATGATGCTTTGGAGCTTGGCCTCTGAGAGCAGAGCCCCGTCCTCAGGGACCCCTGGCGAGTGGTTCAGCTTCCCAAACTTCTCCAGGTTATCAGCAGTCAGGGAATTGGAGCTGGGCTCCTGCTGGGAATTCACCGTGCTGAATGAGCACCCAGGGGAAGGCTCGGGAGAAGAGGCGCTGGCTTTTCTCCACCACTGGAGCCCAGTCCTCCCACTGCACCCCAGTAACCAGCCCCAGTCTCTGGGCTAAACCCTGTCCCACCACCAGCCCTTGCATGGATCTGCTGTTCCTTGCAGATGTCCAAGCCCTCGATGCACCAAACAATTCCTCCACCACCTCCAAACTCCTCCATCTCCACCTCCAAATTCCTCCATCACCCACTCCAAGCTCCTCCACCACCTTCCCCAGCAGTGCCCAGCTGTTTCTCCCCAGGCAGCCGTCACTGTCCAAGGATGGACACAGCAGTCCCATCCCTCAGCTCACCCTGTCCATCCAGGCATATCTGTCCTTCTTGAGGAGCTTGGGCGGGGGCAGCAGCTCCGGCTCCTCCTCCAGCAGCCGGAGGGTGTCCAGCAGCTCATTGAGCGTGACCTTGGATGGAGCCCTGCTGCCAGCAGTCACTGCTGTCTCCAGGTCCTCGTTACCCGTCTCCCTGGAGCTCACACCCTAAGGGAGAAGATGAGAGAGTGAGAAGAGTTTTCTGGGTCTCCCCAGAAGCCAGCAAAGGCTCTGATGCCACCCTGGCAGAGCAGCTGCTGCCAGGACCCCCAGGAGGCACAGCCAGACCCACCTGCAGTTTGTCCTCTGCCCCGGGGTCCTGCGAGGGCATGGAGCCAGGAGCTGCCAGGCCGCTTCCTTCGGGCTCCGCGGCTGCCGAGGGGGAATTGGCCTCTGCAGGAACCAGACTGCTGTCAGGCACTCACCCCAGCCAGCTCCTGGGAAGCAGCTCCTTAGAGCAAACAGCTCCTTGTCCCCTCCTTCCCCTCACTCCACTCACTCAGAGCTTTGGGGCACGCCAGAGGGACTCACCGGCGTTGTTGGCTTTGGTGAGGCTGCCAGCTGGGCTGACATTCCTGGCTGAGGCAGGTTTGGCACCAGGCTTCTTCTTGGGCACCCTCCTGCTCTCCTTCACCAGCACCAGCTCTTCTGCCGACTGCTTCATCTCTGAGGCCTTTTGGGCTCTTTTCTGGTGCAGCTCCTGCAGGGACAGAGGAGCCATCGATGTCCTCAAGTTTTGGGAAGGCACAAGCCTGTGTTTGTAAGGCTGTGGCAGCGTTTCTGCATCCTCCAGCTGCTCACTGCTGTGTCTCCCCCAATCCCCCCCCGATGGAACATGATTCCAATTAGGGCAAAGAAAATTTGGGGTTTAAAACATCTCCAGCTTTGCTGCCAAATCCTGCAGCCTGTGCCAACCCCATCTGCACCACCAGCTGCAAGAGCAGGGTGACAATGACGCGTTGCTTCCTGCCAAGGGACATGGAGTGGTACTCAGCCCTCTCCGGAGGGACCCTGCTCCTGAGGAGGGTCCCATTCCCAAGGCACGCACATCCTCGGCCATTCCAAGGAGCCTGGGGTCTCCCTGTCTCGACGTGGTCACCATTTTCCTGAGAACCACATGGAAACCAGCGCTGCCTTCACAAGCTCAGAATGAGCTGCCAAGGCTTGGCAGGAGCACAGCAGGAAACCGCTCCGTGGCACCTCCATCTCCGGAGGGAGCGCTCCATCCCCAAGGCTGGCTCTGATCCCGCCCCATGCCAAGGCCCTGGAGGTGCAGAGAGGCCTCTCGCTGCCTCGCTGGACGATGCCACCAAACGGTGTCACACAGGCCACGCCGGCCCGGCCCTGGCCCTACCTGGATGGCAGCGTGCCGGGCCAGGCGCGCCTTCTCCTCTCGGATCTTCCGGCGCTCCTCGTCCTTCCTCTCCTGCAAATCCAGGATATTCCCCTCCTCCATCCGCTGCTGCCTTTCCTTCCAGAGAGGAGGGTCACGAATGTTACTGAGAGTTCTCCAGCACCCACCACTGAGAAGCGTGAGGGGCACCCACACCTGGGTCACCCCATATCCAGGCTTTCCATCCTCCCCTCTGAGCAGGTGAGGAGCCCTTGGCACAGCTCCCCTTTGGAGCAGCTCATTTTCTTTAGATCCTCAATGCAATTATTATTATTATTATTATATCATCATCTGGGTCTGCAACCACCGAGGAGACAAGGCTTAAAAATAGACTCACACGCAAGAGCAACGGAGCTTTTCATTACTGGGATAAATAATTGAACACAAAGAAACACAAATAGCTGCGAAACCTCGTCACTCTAACAAGCCACCTCATTAGGGATTCATTAGGATGAGCCAAGATGGGGCATCCCTTCTCCGGCCACCAGCGTGGCCCAGACAATGGCAATTAAGGGAGGCTTGTGCTGCTACTGCCAGCGTCTGCCTGCTCCCAGTCAGGGGGCTGGGGGAACTGGAGCCGTGTGGTGCTGAGCCCTTGGGCCTCGGCTCCTGCTGGAACCCAGCCCAGGCTAATCCCTGGACACAGCCAGCGCAGCTCTGAGGGAACAGAGCCCTCAGTGGGGCTGGTTGGATGCAAAACCAGAGCCCCCTTAACTCTCACAGCCTGGATCTGGCTACTAAAGGGACCCAAATTGCACCACCAGCGGGACACGGGTGTCGGAGGGTCTGGGCTACAGAGCAGGGGGCAGGACCAACCTCCCTTTTGGCAGCCATCAGACGCCCCAGAGCCGCAGCTGCCGTCCTGTGCCGCTGCGAGTGCCGCCGGTACCAGCGCTGGATGGTGACAGCAGCCAGGTTCACCTGCTGGATGAACCTGTGGGCACAGGGAGGGAGGGTCAGCACAGCCCCGGGTGCAGCACAGCACCGGGACCTGCAGGTGCACTAAGAGTGGCCTTTCCCCAGTGTGAAATCCCACAGGACAAGGACAAGCTCCCCTGGAGCTCCTCACTCCTCCTGGCACCGTCCTCCTGCCCCTTCCCTCACCTCTCGGCCTCCTCCTCGGTCACCTCCCTCCTCCGGGGAACGCTGCTGCTGCTGCTGCTGCTGCTGCTGTTGTTGTTACGGGTCATGATGTTGTTGCTGGAGAAATTCTTCTGAGACTTCACGAAGCTGCTGCTGCCTTCCCCGTCCTCGTTCGAGGTCGCTTTGACGACATTGCTGGGACAGAAGGTGAAGCCACTCAGCCCCGTCCTGTGCCACACACGACCCCAGGACCAGCCCAGCTGCTGGGTCCCCACACTCACTTGAGGGAACTGGGAGCCTGGTTGGAGCTCTTGGGAGCAGGGCCCTTCTCGGCAGTGGAGTAGTTGTTGTGCACCATGGTGGTGACGCAGTTGCCCATGGCGCCCTTGTTGCTCCTGGTGTGGAGAGAACAGGAGCGTCAGGAGCAGCACCTTCCCCTCTCCGGGTGTTTTCTCCACACAGTTCCACCCACTCCCCTCCTCAGGACCCCCTGTCCCACCTGTTGTTGGCGGTGAAGTTGGCAGCCAGGAGCACGGTGGCCTCCTTCCTCCTCATGCCCGCGGGCGGCTCGAGGCCGTGGGAGCCGGAGGGGCCCGGGAACACCCGGGGCTGGTCATCCTGCCATGGAATCAGCAGGGATCAGGGCACCAAACCCACCTCCTCAAACACCACCAGGAGCACAGAGCCCACCCGCTCCCAGAGCCCGCTGTCCTCACCAGGATATTCCACGTGGTTTTCTTCTCCGGGGAAGCTTTGCTCAGAGTTGCCAGTTTCTTCCTTCCTCCTGGATCGCTCTCAAAGAAGGCCAGGAAGTCTCCTGTCTGCTCCGAGCTTCAGCCAGACCCAGGGAAGGCAGAGAGGAGAGAACTGGGGTTCTGGGATAACTCACAGCCACAGGACATGCTCTGGCTACACAGGGCACTTGGATACTTCAATGTGACACAGGGGAGAAAGGGGCTGGAGAATCTTTACACGGCCACAAAATCCACAAATGGCTCGTTTTTACACAGAGCTTTGGGTTCCAGGGTGGTGTGTGGTGATAGGGATGGGCACAGGCCAACAGGAGAATGGAAAATCCCAGCTCTGAGGGCACTGGGAACAGAGAACTTTTGTCTCCTCACACAGGCCAGTTATGGCCTGGAGGGTCCATGAGGGCTGCTGGAATTAAATAGAATGTTTTTTGTGACAGCCACAGAAATACACTCCATTTCCCCAAATAGAAATTCTTCCCTGTGATGGCAGTGAGGCCCTGGCATGGGTTGCCCAAAGGAGCTGGGCACATCTCTGGCAGAGAAGTGTCCCAGGCCAGACTGGACAGGGCTTGGAGCAACCTGGTCTAGTGGAAGGTGTCCCTGCATGGGACTTTAAGGTCCCTTCCAACCCAGGCCATTCTGTGATCCTAAGAGACCCTAAGCAAGGGACCTCCTCTTCAAAAAAATAACCAAGCAAAGCCCAGACCTCGGTTTTCCAGGGCCAGGTTTTAACTCCTGAGGTGCACGACAGAGCTCAGGGTACATTTTGGAAAGGCTCCTGTTCCCCCACAGGACCAGGGAGGTTGGACACATGGGTGGGGTGTCCCCCAGTGGCACCCACAGCACAGATGGACACGGATCCGTGGCTGGAGCCGTACCTGTGCGAGCTGTTCACCCGCTGGTTCACCTGGGTGGTGCTGTTGGACCGGCGCAGGTTGTTCATGGCCCGGGATCCCGCATCCTCCTGCAGAGAGCAGGGATAAATCCAGCAGCCAGGTTCAGGAGGAGCACGGGCAGGCTCCCCCAGCCCCCTCACCCAGCGGGACACGGAGTTCCCGCCGCCCCGGGGCTGCCAAGCTCTCCTTGAGGCAGCGGGCAACGACACCTCGCTCGCTCGGGCGCTGCTGAGCCAGCAGGAACACGTTCCTTAGCACAAGCTCCCGGGAACAAGGGCGCGGGAATGCTGCCAAGGGATTACTCAGCACGGAGCACAGACTGTCTGCTGCTGGATCCTGACGGAGCCCAGCAAGCACCTGGGGCTCATTCCCTCCGTGGAACCCCCACTCAGGAGCCCCCGGTGCGGCAGGAACAGGGGGTGCTCGATGAGGAGTAGGCCGGGCCTGACATCCCAGCAGGAGACAGCAGGAAATCGGGGAGTTTCCAGATGGAAACTGGCGCAGGGAGCTGAAGGGCAAGGGAGGGAAAAGAGGGAATCCTGACGCTCCCTCCTTGCTGCTCTGCACCGAGCAGAGAGCCACGAGCCCAACGCCGGGCTGGTGTTGGGGGAAGCACAGCGAGAGGCACGCGGGCGCGCACGGAGCCATCCCAAACCCCAGGCACGCGCTCCCTGCCCCGGCACGGGATGGGGGAAGGACACGGGCTCACCGGGGCGTTCCTCTTGGCCTTGCTGTCGGCAGCCACGGACACGGAGCGCGCCACGAGCTTGGCGGGAGAGGCGCTGCCGGGGCGGCGCGACACCGGCGCCGGGAGCCCCGTCAGGATCAGGTCCGCGACGTCGGGGCTCTGGACGGAGCAGCAGCTCCGGGTGCTCTTCATGCTGGAGCAGAAGGAAGGAGCCCTGGAAGCACAGAGCAGAGAGAGGGGAAGGCGTGGAGCATCCCGCCTCGGAACCAGGCGCTCTGGCTCCTGCAAACACCGGCACACAGAGCTGGAACTGCTTCCCAACAGGACTAAACAGCTTCCTCCAAACTGCCACATGGCAAACAACCCCAAGCACAGCCCTGCAGAGGCTCCAGGTGGACTCCTCACTGCTTTCCACCCAACCCTCTGGCTGTCCGTGAGCTGCTGTCCCATTTATGGGGCTGGGATTCCAGCAGAGGACTAAAGGGAGGGAAAAGCCCTGCTCCCCATCCCGGGCTCCTTCACTCCACACAGCCCACGGCTGCCAGAGGATCACAGGGCCCCAGAACGGCCCTGTCTGTGCAGGCTCGAGGTTCAGCTCATCCCACATCCCACACTGGGCTGGGATGCTGAGGAACCACCTGGGCAGCTCCCAGACCCTGCCAAGAGCTTGTTCAGAAGCGTCCATGCCCTCTCAGGGGGCACAGGGAGGGCTGGGTATCCCTCCCAGCTTGGGGCAGCACCTTTTCCCCTCTGCATTCCCCCAGACCCAGTGCTGAGCCAGGAAAACACCACATCACTTTATTTCTTTTACATTTATTACCCACACTACCCCTAAATCCTCTCCCCTGGCAGCCCTGGCTTCCTCTCTCAGGGCTCCACCACAGCCCTTGGCAATGCCTCCGGCTCCACATGGAAACGGCTCCCATGGAAACCGCTGGGCTCACGGCAGGAAAGCAGGGCTCAGGAGCCCAGGCCCGGCACAGCACCCTGAGCCCCCAGCCCCTCAAATCCCCGAAGCTCAGACCCACTA